>CAWTZB010000153.1:0-18067 GCA_963919705.1 Alexandromys oeconomus | reverse complement strand
TGTTTTGTTTTTGAGACAGGGTCTTGTGTAACTCAGGCTGGCTTCAAACACACAGAGAGCCACCTGCCTCAAGCCTACCAGTGCTGGGATTACATGCAGCCACCAGTCTGGGCCAGACCACCAGCTTTTTGTCTTATTTTCTGTTCTCTTAAGCCTTCCTGTGTAGGAATCAACTCTTATTGTCATTTCATCAGTTCTTTTATTGTATTTCCAGACATAAAGTGTTTACTTCATTGTGGAATAAAAATGAAGCCAATAAAGGTTTACAAACTAAACTGTTAGGATTATTGTCTTTGAAAGACATTATGAGTGTTTGAGGTATGGAATCACCTTTCAGCCTCTACCCTTCCAATCTTCCACTGTCAGGAAACAGATTAAAGAAGGAACCCAATCCTAGGTGGCATCAACCAGCATCCAGAGTTACAGGAGGGATGTTGGGGAAGCAGTTTCCTAATGAAAATGCCCTGCCTCCAGAAGAGAGGCTCATTCAATAATGGGAAGAAACAAAACTAGGACTCAGGAAGTGTATAACTCCATATACTTCAGGAAGTCCCTGAAGTTGTGTAAACTCAGGAAGTATATAACTCATAAGTATCAGGAAGTCCCTGAAGTTGTGTAAACTCAGGAAGTATATAATCATAAGTATCAGGAAGTCCCTGAAGTTGTTTAAACTGATGCAGACAGGAGACTCCAAAGCTAGCTGAGCTGCCTGCAAACTGGGAAGAGAGCTCAGAGACATGCTTTTGTGGTAATCCTCATGCAGACATAAGCCTCTCAGTAACACAGCTTCCTTTTTTGTAGGGTATTCACCAGAGAAAACCATTCCAACATGGACTTAAGCCATTAGAAAGTCTTTATTAGTGGGTCAGAGACTTCATTGCAAATTAGTCCCTTTCTCTGGGTGAATCCCTAAGCAATGTCCTGGGTTGACATATTTCAGTTAACAAGTTGTCCAGAAGTGAAACCACAGATACCAAAAAAGCTTGTAAGTAAAGCATTTTAGAAACTTTTCTAGAACTGTGGACTTGGATGGATTAGGTCTTTGTTTTAGTTTCAGCAGGTGCCAAGGTTTCAAGTAGCTGAGTATGATGGTCTACTGTCAAGACATCAGCTGTGCTAAGGTTTGGTTCCTACTATGGTCTGGAAGCCTGTTACACTGAGTTGTTCTGAAGGAACAGGTTAATCCCCACTCTAAGGGAATTTAGTCTGTGCATTCAGGGGATAAGTAAAAGCTCTTTAACACATGTCCACTTCTGTCTAATGCTGAAAAGCAGAAACTAGCCACACATACAAAAAAATTTTATAGCTCATTTTCTAATTACTTATTTTAGGTTTAGCTTTGAAAATACATGAGAAGCTAGATATATGTGATACTTACATAGTTCCTAAGGTTTTGGAAGTCCAAGGTTCCCAAGCAATACTTTGAGCAATTAAAGAGAGGTTGGGAAAAGCAAGGTGGCCAATTTGGTTAAGTGTGAGATTTGCATAGTTGTGGGGAGGATGAAGCCTGAGTGTGTGAAGTCCCAGGGAAGGAATGTATGTTATTGATATGATGGATGTCCACGAAGATCCTGAAAGCCCAGACTCAGAGGGAAATGGCAAAATTTTCCTGTCTGTTCCAGGTGCAAATGCTGTGTTTGCAGAAAATGTCCGCTTTGGCAGAAGCTGCTTCCCTTGGATGTCTACAGCCTGAAGATCTTGCCCCTACAGAGACTGCTCCTAAAAGAGTTAGTTAGACTCGCAAATCATCACCTTGATTATCTGTATGAATAACCCACCTATTCTTAAAATTGTGTGCACAAGCCCTGCCTTGCTGCTTAGCTTTACTTAATAAACATGCTAATCTCCCCAGATGCTGCTGTTTCTCCATCAGAGTCCAGTGCCCAGAACGCAGGTTTCCCCTTCCTGTGTCTTTGTGTTTCCTTCTCCATTCTCTACCCCAGTCAGGTTCAAGTCCTGGAGCCACTGCAAAGATACTGTTCCAATTACGCCTAAAGTACACCAGTGTTGTTCAGCTAAAAATGGCTACCCATGGCCTTCATGTCATCTGACAGAGTTACTTTTTCACAAGAGAACTAGATCTTAATGAATCCAGTGCTGTCCTCCTTAAACTGCCCAATAGAGGCGCCTTCTTTGATAGGGAGGAATAGGTCTAATCTTTAGTGAACCAATCTTTGTTGTTGTTAATTTTTGTTTTTAAGAGACAGGATCTCTCACTAAATCTTCTGACTGTCTGAAATTCACTGCAGACCAAGCTGCTGGTCTCACCTCAGAGGTCCACCTGCCTTGGCCTCCCAAGTACTGGGATTACAGGTGTGCACCCCGTGCCTCTGCACCTAGTTTCTATGAATGAATCCCAACACAAGCTTCTTCTTGAACAAGTCTAAACTTTCCCTTACAGTTTCTAACAAGTCCAGTGAGCATGGAACTTGTCTTGGATTATATTATACTTCAAGCTTTTTTCTTTTCAGAATACTAGTTTGCACAACTTCATATTTCCTTAAGCCAGTTTGTTGGTAAATCTGTAATAATATTAACTTCTTCATCCCGGTGTCTCATATCAACTAGCCAGCATAGACCTTGTACTCCTGTAAAGCAGCCAAAAGTAGTTGGCTTAATCTTGGGTGAGGTCATTTGTTCTGTTGTCAATGTTGGGTTCAAGTGACCTTCTCGTTTGGTCCAGTTTTCCACAGAACAGTGTACACAAGGGAGGATCAGGTCAAAGTTGTTCTCAGCTGGAGTGATTTAAAGACCAGACACTGTAAAGCTCCTCCTGTCCCCAAATGAAAACAATCAAAAACCAGCCTGTCTACAAGTACTGTTCCAGGACAGGAACCAAAAGCTACAGAGAAACTCATCTTCAAAAATTAAAAAACAAACAAACAAAAAAACAAAATGAAAAAAGAATTGGAGAAAAAAAGGGTGTGGCTTGAGAGATAACTCAGTGGGTGCTGACTGTTCTCCTAGTAAAGGGTATATGGATCCCAGCACCCACATTAATCAGCCAGTAATTCCAGTTCCAGCAGGTCCAGTGCCTTCTGGCCTCAGCCATGTGAGGAATATGGTGTGCATAAATCCCCGCGACAGGCTCACACACACATACAAAAATAAAATAAAAATAATTTACTTATTTAGTTAGTTTTTTTAGACAAGGTTTTTCTCAGTAACTGTCTCAGTGTCCTGGAACTAGTTTTCTGACCTCAGGCTGGCCTTGGAACTTCACAGATCCACCCAGCCTCTGTCTCCAAGTGCTGGGATTAAAGTCAGGCACCACCACCACCTGGCTGAGTTTATATCTTAAAAACAAAACAACCAACTTGACCCAAAGGAAACATTTTCTGTTTGTTTTTTTTTTCTACTGAAGGTAAACAGGCTGCTTTATTTTGTTTCATTTTGTTTTTGATGATGAACAGTGTGCAAGTGTAAGTCAGATAAACCTTTCCTCCCAGTTTGCTTTTGGCCGTGGTGTTTCATCACAACAGCAATGTAACCCTGACTAGGACAGCTGGGATTAAAGGCATGCCTGATTTCAGGTTCCTCTGTATGTGTGTCTAGACAAAGACCTGTGAGTCCGAACTGAGGGATTATCTGATCAAATTGGCCTGTGGATGTGACTGGTGAAATTACCTGGTGCGAGCAAGAAGAAAACATGGAACTTCTGGTAACAAACCTGCTTAGAGTTTATTAGAGAGTGTGTACAGGCCTTGGGTAATCAATATGCAGAGACAGGGAAAGATGGCACGTCTGGCTTTTTAAAAGCTGCCTAGCCGAGACGCACAGGGGGTTGACATGGCTACTGTCATATGCAGATGGATGGGCTCACCCATGTGTACAAGGGGGCTTAGCTGAGTCATAGTGGGATTTAACCACGACAAGACATTCATTCCATATCTCCTGTGTTTCTTTTCATTTCTGTTCCTCCTACCTAACATTTTCTAACCCTCACACTGCTACCCTGGAATGTGGAACCCGCCGTGCTAGGATTGTGGCAGTAAATACCCAAAAAGGTTTCGCCACAACATGAGTTTGTAAGCCAGTCAGACAGATAAAGAAACATTCCTTGCTGGTTTCTGCTTGTTCCTGCCCTGATTTCTCTCAGTGATGTATTGTAACTTATAAGCAAATAATAAATCCTTTGTCCTCAAGAATGAAGGAAAGACAGACAAGAGAGCTATGTCCCCAAGTAACTCAAAGGGTTAAGCTGACTAAGTGCCATTTTGCAAGATACGGGTCATCATGAGCTCTGCTTATAGAGACTGGGAAAGTCAAACATTGTCTTTCGTGTAAATTTTGTATAAATATTGTCTTTTAAAAGCTGGCACGTTAGCTGGGCATGGTGGCACAAGCCCTTAACCCCAGTATTTGGAAGGCAGAGGCAAGCAGATATTCAAGAAGTAGATGCTTGTCTACAATTCACAAAGTGAGTTCCCAGACAACCAGGACTACACAGAGAAAAAAATCAAAAAATAAAACAAAACAAAAACCAACCCCATAAAACAAAACAAACAAAAAAAACAAAACCCAAAACTTATATGTGTAACTACTTTTAGCTAAAGAGACAAGACAGAAAATACTGTTGGTGTTGTTGTATACTCTGTAACAGTTCCAAGCTCTTTGGCTGACCATTTTTTTGTGAGACAAGATTTCATCAATGCAAGAAAAAGTTCTCCTATCTTTTTGTTGTTGTTTTGAGACAGGTTCTCTGTGTAGCTCTAGTTGTCCTGGAAGTTGCTCCTCAGGCTGGCCTTGAACTCAGAAGTTCATCTGCCTCTGTCTCCAAGTGTAATGGTCTGCTCTATTTCTTTAAGAGATAAGACACACACTCCACCCCATCTGCCAAGGCAACCTGTTCTTCAGCTTCCAGCTTGAGTCCCTCCCTTTCTCTGTTTTTCTCTCTCAAAGAGGACAGCTTCTGTCCCTCCCTTCTCCCCACTTCTCCCTCCCTCTCTCTGTTTCTCTTCTTATTTCTCTCTCTCTCTTCCCTTTCTCCCTTTCCTTCCATAACCCACTAAATAAATATCCAACTTCACTCTGCATGGCATGCCTATTCATTTTGGTCTCTCACCATCATGGCTTCCTGCTTCGGGGACCAGCTGCTCGCGGTCTGCTGTGGTTTTGGGACCCACTGCCCACCGCCTGATGTTGGTGCTTGGGGACCTGCAGCATGGTCTCATGGACTGCTGCAGCCACTTGGGATCCACAACATTTTACTTAAACTATAATACCAAGTGCTGGGATTAAAGTGTGCCACCACTGCCCAGTTGGGGTTTTGAGACAGAGTTTCTGTAAGAAGTTCTGAAGCTTGACAGAACAAAGAAAGTCATAGATCCAGGCAAGTCTAAACATACATTGGAGGGCATTTCGAGGGTATTCCAGGTTATGAGGCTCTTCTGTAGCCTAAGATGCTGTCTGATGGTGTTCCTAGCTTTTGCACATGTTAAAGCAAGCCGGATCATATAGTTAATAGATTTTGAAGGTTTTAAACCTACTGCTCCCAAGATATTAGTTCCATCAATAAAGGTGAGCATGACTGTGGTTATGGATGGCCACAGGTGCACTCCCAGTCTGTCCAGGATGTGACTTCTTGGCCAACTGTGGAAGATGAATGAGGTGCTGTGCAGGGTTGAGCACATGGAAGCTAGAGTTGAGGGCTTATACTGGGGACAGGTCACACAGCTGGAGTAGGCAGCGTTGGGCTCTTTGGTGAAAGGCTGTAGGTCTAGAGAACCGTGGACTTTTAAATGCTTTTGTGTGCACAGGACACAAGCACGCCGACTTCTAGATGAGTTGAACAATTTTGTTCCAAAATGGGCTCATCTTAAAGAGAGCCAGAGGCCAGGAGGTCATGGAAATGCTAACCCAACTATGACAACAACAAGAGCCAATAAAACAAAAATAAAGACCCAAGTTATTACGAGGACTCTTTGGAAACCACAACCTGTACAATGGTCACTGTCGGCACACATGGAGAACTATCATCCAATAAGTCACTACCATTCAACTTTTACCTGATGGCACCCATGGTACTGACCTTTGTGGCCAACGATAATTGATTTATAAAACAACTTATGCAATCCTCTGCATTTGGCCTGGAAACCCCTTTCTTTGCTGTTGTCCCTCTGGGGTCACCATCAGATGTGTGCCTTGGATTTGTTGGTTCCTGTTCATTCCAGGAACAGACCACCTCCACACACCCATGCTTTATGCCGACAATGCATAGAGATTCCCATACCCATAGGAAAATTGTTGGTAATTGGTGAATGACAACAACTTGCACAAGGAAGAGAATTTGCTGGGTGGAGAGATGGCTTAGTGGATAAAGAGCACTGTGCAGACCTGAGAACCTTGGATAAATTCCTGGAATCGACATAAAGGTGGAAGGAGAGAACCAGCCCCATAAAGATGTCCTCTGAACTCCCACAGATGCTCCTGACATGTATGTAGCTACCCCATAATAATACTAAACATAATTTAACTAAAACCAAAATGAAAGCATATGCTAGACCTCTGCTAGCTGTATTTGTGTCTTGGTTTAGATTGAAGGTCTACAAATTTTTTGAGTCTGCATCTGTCTTGTTGAGATGGAATCCTTGAAAGGCTGCCAGGCTGTGCAGAAACCAAAGAGAAAGGCCACATTTCAGCAAAGGTGGAGGATTACGGATGGACAGAAGGACAGGACTGAAAAGGTCTGTTAGATTTAATATACAGAGGTTGCATGATGTTGGGACAGGGTCAATGGAGAGGTGGGGGATGGGTGAGGGCTATAAGCAGAATTTACTTGATTTAGAAGCACATAGTGAAACTACACTTTCAGGTTAAAATGGCTTTCATTTGTTTTCCTTGGGAGCCAAGAGAACCAGAATAGAGATGTAGAGGCTGGTTATCACAGGACAGAATGAGCAAGAGAGGGCAAAGAGGTCAGGGTTGTCAGGTCAATGGTAATAGGGGACAGAGTATCAAGCCAGTGTGGCTTCCCACTTGTAATCCCTAACACTTGAGAGGCTGCTACAGAACATAGTGTATTTGAACCTAGCCTGGGTTACATGAAATTGCCAAGGTAAACAAAGTGAAGGTAATTGGCACACAAAGGGTTTGAGTATTTTTGGGGTGGGGAATTAAGATTTGAGGTGCTGCTAGTGATCGGTATTGACAATTCTTATGAAAGGGGCTTGAAGCTGCTTTCAGCTCCCTTTACTCTATTGCACTCACCATTTAGAGGCCAGACATGAGCAATGGATCTCATAGATGAAAGTCTTGCTGATAGCCTACGTCCTGCTCCAGTGTGTGCATCTTGACAGACTTTGCTTCATTTTCAGACAGGTCCACTATGTAGCCCTGACTCACCTGGAACTAGCATTGTAGAACAATCTGGCCTGGAACATTTAGAGATCTGCCTGCCTCTGCCTCCCAAGTGTTGGGTTTAAAGTCATGTGCCAACATGCTTCACCACCGTTTTTAAAAAAGTTTTATTCTATTACTTTTTAAGCGTGGGTTTGTCAGTGATGGGTGTTTATACATGATTGCTAGTTCTTGTAGAGGCTAGAGGCATTGAATTGCCAACAAGCTGACATTACAAACAGTTGTGAACCACCCAATGTGGGTACTGGAATCAAAATGGAACCCCTCTGGAAAAACAATACGCGCTCAACTGCTAGCTATCTCTCCAGTCCTTCTTATAGACTTTTAAACCTTGACCTCAACTTTTGCTGTTTTCTTAACTGGTGGCCATGAGCCTAATCGGAACCTTGAATATTTCACAAAAGGGGAGCTGAATCTGTGAGGTCACCACCATGAAATTCCAGTCTGTTGTATCAGTGACTTCAGAAGGACAGAATACCACTTTGAAGCAGAAGTCCCGAGGCTGCAGATAAGTTCTTGCTGCATAAAAACTAACTGGCCTAGGCATTTTCCCACATATTCATTGCAGAAGGGTCCAAATCCTCAAATGATCTTGCCTTCATTATAATATCATTTACGCTAGAGCTTTGATACCTGCCCTCACTGGTTTGTAGACTTTTTTTCAGAGGATTGTAGGAGAAAAATATCATAAAATAAAGATCTACTTATTTATGACTTGGGAAAGAAAAAAGGGTTACCTTATCTCCAAATTTCCATCCCATAACTATTCCCCAAATCTTGAAATTCACAAGAAAACACTGGCTGCTACTGGCCTTTGAGACAACCCACTCCAAACCTCCTTTCTTGAGTCGTTAAGTAAACTTCTGCTTGATCCATCTGGTGTTTCTTGGGTTGAATTCTCTTCTGAGAAGGTGAAGTGAGAGACCACTCCAATAAAAATGACAGCGTGCTCCTCCTCGCGGCAGGATGGAGAGGGCAGTTCTTGCCCGACCACCTGTTGGTGCTTCATGGCGACTCAAAGACCCCAGAACTTAGCAGGAAAAGGAAGTTCTTTTTTTTAAATCCAAGAACTGCCTGGTTATTCTGATTTCCAGCAACAGGAAACTGACTAAGCATATGGACTGATACAGAAGCAGAATCTAGAATAAATTTCTCCATTGTCCTGCCTGTAGATGAGCCTGCCTGAAAAAAAATCACCATGAAAAGGCAGGCAGGGCTTGCCTTGAGTGTGCACAAGGTTCTGGGTTCAATCTCCATCACTTCCAAAAAGGGGAGGGGGGGAGGGAGAGAGAAGCTGAAGAGAAAGCTTCCTTATGTATCTTCTGAGCCAGTTCAGTCAGACACAACACGCTCTCAGAAGTGTACAGTTTCTTTTGCTTGTGAGTCAGGATCTTGTTATATAGTCACTGGCTTAGAACTTACAGTGACCCTCCTGCCTCTGCCTCTTGGAGTAGTCAGAATCTTGTTATGTGGAACACTGGTTTAGAACTTACAGTGATCCTCCCGCCCTGCCTCTTGGAGTACTACGATCACAGCTCGTGATCTACCCCACCTGGCTTGAAATATTATTTTTTTATAGGACATAATTCAATCCATAACTAGTATTATTTTTAGAACAGCATACAAACATAAAGTAGTTTGCTAGTGTGAGATATGTATGTAGAATTTAGCAAATGTTTAATAAAGCAGTTTAGATCTAAAATGGAGCAATGTTCATTAATTAGAAATTCAGTATTATTAAGATGAAAATTTCCCTAAATTGATCATAAATAAATCAATCAAACCTTAGACTTTATTTGACAAGCACTTATAAGGTGATAATGAAATGGTTAGTGTATTCTAGGGGACACAGTAAAGAAAACTTACTAGAGAGGTTTTACTGTAGATATGAGAGGGAGAACAGCCAGAAGCATGGAGGAGTCCAGAGCAGAGAAGGAGAAATAGACTGGAGATGGCCAGGCTAGGGAAGCAGGAGAGAACGTGGAGACAGGGGGATAGCGAGGATCAGAGAGCAGAGAACCATGAGGGAGAGAGTAGTGAGAATAATGAGGAAGAAGATAACAACAGAGGAAGAGAAAGAGATAACAAGATATAGCCAGAGAGAGTAAGAAAGAATAGTAGACAATAGTGGGTTTTAACTCGCCCTTAAACCTTACTATGATCAGGGCGCAGGATTAGAAAACAGGGCCAGTGCCTTCAGTGTTTCAAGCCTATCACAGCTGAAAGTGTGGGTGAGGTATTTGTCTTAGTCATTCAATGCTCTATTGTTGTGAAAAGACGCCTGTGACTACAGCGACCTTTATAGAAGTAAGCATCTAATTGGTGCTTGCTTACAGTTTCAAAGGGTTAGTCCATTATCATCAAGGCAGAGTGCAGCACAGCACACACAGAGCTAGAGAAGTAAAGAGAATTTACCTTGGGATCCACAGGCAGTGAGAGTGAGAGCTACTGCTTCTGGCTTGGGCTTTGGAAACTCCCAAACCCACCCAGTGACACACTTCCTACAACAAGGTTACACCCACTTCAACAAGGCCACACTTTCTAATCCTCTTATAGTGCCACTCCTTGATAATTCGGCGCCGCCCAGCCCTGAGCCTAAGCGGTCCTGTAGGCACTGTCCTGCATGGAAGGGTATGGATTCAGTTTGACATGACCTCAGTCTGTCTTCAAGTATCACAACATTACAGTGACTAGCCAGAGTCCCCTGATGCGCTCTTTTCCAATTTAGTTCTCCAGCCAACTATAAAAATAGAAAGGAGGGTGAAAGGAAACAAATCATTGGGAGAAAATACCAAATTCAACTTCTAAGGCAATGGAATGGTGAAAGAAATGGGCTTGTCAACAAAAGCTGTTGAACCGTGAGCAGTGGTGCAGGTGCAGGAGTGATCCAGAGGATCCAGAGTTCAAGGTCATCTTGAACTTGTGAAAGTTTCTCAAGAGAACTTGGCTACATGAGAAAGCCTCACAATCCTACAGAAGCTAGCAACAGAAAGTCTAGTTGCTGAAAGAACTAGACACCAATGAGCAAAGACAGCCCGTGCTTTCTAAAAACAACTCCACTGCATGCGCCCACACACACACACTCACACACACACACACACACACACACACACACACACACACACAGAGCTTTATGACCTGACCTAAGCAAATACCTTCTAGAAGACAAAAGCCAGCAAGTTAAAGGGGGGAAGAGATGTCAATAAACTAGACTTCATGAAAATGAAAGTCATTATTAAAATTGCCAGGATAAAGGTTGGGTGGTGGAGCATACCTTTAGCGTTCCAGCACTAAGGAGGTGGAGGCTGGTAGATCTCTTTGAGTTCAAGGTCAGCCTCGCTTCAGGTAGTGAGTTCTAGGACAGCCAAAAAGAAAGAGAGAAGAGAGCAAAAAGAAAAAGAAAAAAATAAGCAGAGTCTATTGCTGATTATCATGCCACAGGCATGTGGTTTACCTGGTGAAGAGTTTGTCCCCCAGCATCCTGTAAACCAGTTGTAGTAGCACACACCCATACCCCTAACATTTGTGAGTCAGAAGCAAGAGTGTCAATTTAAGGCTAGCCTGGAGGCCAGTCAGCCTCTAAGAAGGCACCCTGTCACCAAACAAATAAAACCTCACCAAGGCAGGACCAGGGTTCCAGGTAACTAAGACCTGCACAAGACAGGCTAACAAGAACATAGCCCAGGCTCCCTACCTTGTAGGGACCAGGCAGCACGCCACCTGTCACTTCTTGGGATCAAGTACTAATCAGCCCTTGGTGCCCCACACAGCCTTTTCAGTTCACACATTCACTTTGCGCTGTTCTGCAAAATCTCCAGCAGACTCCTTTTCAGGCATCTGCCCCACGTCAAAGGGCAAATGCAAATAGGATCTTCCAACTTGGTTTGGCAGCATAAAAGGGACTGCCTGGCTTTCCTTATGGTAAAACGCCCTTCCCCCCATCCCTACATTCTCCCAAGGAGCTTTAAAAGAAGACACCCTAGTGGGGTTATGGGAGCAGGGAATGGAAACTTTACTTTGGAACCATCCCCATGCAATACAATAGTCTTAAACTTTGCCGGAGTAGGGACATGGCTTTGTGGTTTAGAGCACTTGTGGCTCTTGCAGAGCACCCAAATGGAGCCTCACAACTACCTGTAACTCCAGCTCCAGGGGACCCCCACACCTCTGGCCTCTGTGAGCACTCATTAGCAGTGGTATGCGCAGATACACACAGCTAACAAAAAAAAACTTTTAAAAATTGTTTTGTTTTGTTTCTCAAAACAGGGTCTAACTCTGTAGCATTGGCCTCAGATTTGCAGTGTAGACCAGGCTCTCTCTGAACTCACAGAACCACTTCCTTGTCTCTTTCTTCTTCTTCTTCTCTGGGTACTGGCATCAGAGGTTTGTGCCACCACCATGCCAGGTTTGTTTATTTATTTTGAAAGGAATTGTTAATAAAAATTGTTTCAAATTTGATCCATTTTACTAAAGATTAAATTATCTTACTCTTAATTAAAAAGTTACTTTTATAACATTATTATATAAAGAAGCAACTGAAAAAATATGCCTTATATGTTTTGAAGATCTGGGAATTCAAAGAAAATTTATTTCAACCAGTAAGTCCTGACCTTTATATTTACTCTTGTTTCCCAAGAGAAGTATTTCTTTTCTTTTGAGGTTCTGGTATTGAGTCCAGCCCAGGGCTAGGAAATGTTCTAACACGGAACTTCACCTCTGGGATGCTAATAATTAACTATCATTATTTTGAGACTGTGCAGCCTTCTGGCTGCCTTGGTTCTCAATTTGTAGTTCAGGTTGAGCTCAGAGTCATGGCAATCCTTTTGCCTCTGGTTTCCTGAGTGCTGAAAGCCACTGTGCCCAACTGCTTTATTTTTTAATTTATGTGTATTGGTGTTTTGACTGCATGTAGGCTGTGCAACGTGTGTGTGCCTAGTCTTTACACTGGACAGAAAAGGATGCAGGAGTTGGGAGTCACCAAGTGGGTGTTGGGAATTGAACTTGTGGTCCTCTCTGGAAGAGCAACTAGTCTTGCACATCATCTCTCCGCCTCTATTTGTTCTTTGAGATAAGGTTTTATTATTTATTTAGTTTTAAGTCGTATTAATTTATTGTGTGTTATATGGGTGCATATCCAGGCATGGATATGGAGGTCAGAGGACAACTTGTAAGAAGAGTTTTATGTTAGGTCCAAAGGAAGCCAATTTCCCAAATCGTGGGCAGTAAAAAATCCAAATATCCCAAGATGGGCTTAACACTGGAAAATAGTATATTTCTGGTAGTTAGATAAAAGCCAGCATTCCTCAGGTCTTGTGAAACTGGTTCCTGGTTGCCAAAGGAGTCATTTCCCTTATCTTTGGCAAAAGGCTCACTGGCCCTACCAGTAACAAAAGCCCTGTGCTGCCTCTCAGCCTCTCAAGGTCCATGCTGGCCCTCTGACTCCCTCAGCCCCTGTCCTCCACCCCAGGCCAAGGCTCATCTTCCTGAAGCCATTTTCTTTATAATTCTTGAAAATGTTCCCCCACGCACCCTCCTTCTCTGCTTCCCAGAGATAAGGCCTTGGCTGCTTGGAATACATTTTCTTTTCCACCCACGGAGCAGCCATTTTGAATTTTACTGTGCCGGTTTCCAGTTTTTGATTCCTACCCTAGATTCTGGGACTCAAAACCCAGGTGTTAGGCTTGCAGGACCAGTGCTTTGACCCACTGAGGCTTCGCTGTCCACTTTTACTATGTGATCTTGAATCCTGACCTCAAAGAGACTATCTTGCCTCAGTTTTGCTGGCAGCTCAGACCACAGGGGCATTTATTTGTGCCTAGTTCAGTTAAACTAATCTTTTATTTATTTATTTATTTATTTATTTATTTATTTTTATTTTTAAATTAGCCACTTTCAGGCAGCTATTAGAAGGCATATGATGTTTCCTTTTTTCTTTTGAGACAGGGTCTCATATAGCCTAATCCGGGTCTCAAAACCGCTATGTATGTAAGTCTAACCTTAATCTTCTTGACTTTCCTGCTTCATCTTCCCAAGTGTTATTAGCAGCCTGCACCCCCACCTGTTTCATGTGGACCCCCAGATGTCATGCATCCTGACAAGATATGTTCCCAGCCTGCACCTGTTATTTTCACTATTCTGCTACGAAGTCTCCTTTTCACCAAAATGTTAGGCATACCTACCTGTCTCATGCTAGCTGGAAGAGCCTAATTACTGTTTTGGTTATTCTTCAATTTCCCTCCTTTCTTCTCTTCCACCTTGGAATTAAACCCAGGCATTTTGCATACTAGGTATCAGGTCCAAAGAAACTCATTTTCTCAAATTTGGGGCAGGAGGGACGGCCATTATCTGTGGTGTTTCATTAGCATAACAAAGTGCATGCTGGCTCCCCCAGTATTACCTGTTACACATTCCAATGTCCATGCTAGCTTCCTGGCTCTTCTACCTTCCCCATACCCTAAACTCCGCCAACCTACAAGATTTCTGTCCTCCTAGCTACTCATTCTCCCTATAACGTGCTATTTTAACTCTGCTTGCTCTCTGTCTTCCCTACCCCTGCTCTCCTTGTAACAGGGCCCCAGATCCTAGTGGCCCCTAAACCTTAGCATAACTGACTTCTCATGATGGAAATACCATTCAGGCTATAAAATTCTGCATGTAGACAGCACCACCTACCAAAATAAAACAAAGATCTAAAACCATCAGAGTCCATAATTCTGGGAAAATGTCTAAATTATAAAACCTTGCCTTGGGCTTCTATAGTTCCCACTTCTGCTACCTGTTGTTAACTGAAGCATATCAACTCAGGATGCCTTTTGTGCTTAAAAAGTCACTCCCGGAGGAAGGTTCAGGCTACCCTGGGATCCCAATCACCTGCTTTAGTCACTGGCTGGCTAATAAAGACTTCCTGCTGACGTGAACCCACGCCCTGGCAGTATCCTGAGTTCTCCCTTTCTCTCTATGCTCCTGTTCTTCTGCTCTGTTTCTTTAATGGCCTGGTTCAGTCTGGGCCTACTGCCATGTTCAGTCAGTCTGTAACGGTGAAAGTAAATGCTGCTGGTCCTCAATGGTAGCAGTGGGCAGGGGGCATGAGACCACAGGCCACGGAAGCAACCACCCCAGGTATGATGGGGAAGTTCAACCAATACATATCTGGTTAGGGTGTGGTTACCAAGCTCAGGTGCAGAAAAACCTGGGTAGGTAGGCATGGGGCGAGCATGTATGCTGCTGCGTGCGTGTTTTCAACGACGCAGTGCTCGCTGGACCATTTTGTATTTCGGACTCCTTCCACTTTTGTAGCGTGAGTTCCCCCCAATTTCTTTTCTTTTTTTATTCTTCTTTATTTATTTCCCCTTTTCAATTATTAAATTATATCTGTTGTTCTTGAGCTGTCTGGTTATTTACCTGCATCGATCGAATAAGTCAACACAGGTAGAGAGCCCTGAGTGGTTGGGGTTTATTCCATGGCCTTATTACGACAGACCATTACATAGTCTACTACTTTCTTTCTGGCTCTGGACTCTCCTTAGATGTCTCTAGATGTTTTCTTCCCATACTTCCATAACAACAACCTTCCCCTTAATTGTTCTTGAGGCAGGATGTGGGAGCTGCCATATCAATCTGTTGATTTCATTGGCTGAGTAATAAAGAACCACGGGTTTTAATAGTTAGCCATAGGTGGAGGAATAAACAGAATAAGATGCTGGGAGGAGGAAGTGAGGTCAGACTCTGCTCCGCTGTCCCGGGCAGATGCACCCAATGAAGCTCCTCCGAACCAACATGTACATAGGCTAGAATCTTCTGCAAGCTAATTCTGGGGTGCTTACACACACTGTCGAAATGGGCTAGTCCAGGGTGAGAATCAGCCTGTAAGGGCTAGAGTTCAGTGGCTGCCAGTGTTTCAATGAATACAGTTTGTGTGTTGTTATTTCGGCATGAGCTAGCCAAGCTGGCCGGGGTGTTGGGGACGAGCTCCGCCGCTCCTATTTCAACAGATGGTTGCCCAACGAGGCTAACTGAATCCACAAAAAGCCTGAGAAAGCTTGGGAAAGAATGGAGGAAGTATGTTTTCTTGGTAGCAACAATTTTTCGGTCTACTCCGCTGTTAGAGGCAAGCAAGCGCCTTCATCTAAGAGAGGCTTCCTGATTCAGCTTCAGCTGCAAAACCCTGCAGCTCATTAAGAGGTCCTGCCACAAAACACTTAAACGGTGTTGACAAAAGCTGAACGCATGCCTTTAGCTAATAGCAGAAAAAGGGCTGCGCTTGTTTAAAAATGCCGCTTTCTGGGCTGTCCTGCCACAGCAAACTCTGACTTTCTTTGCTTTCTAGGAGGCTTCAGTGGTTTGCAAGCACAGGCTGCTGAAGCCTCGCTTGCTGGCAGGGAACTTGAAATGCCAGAGATGTAGTAGTAAACAAGGCCACAGCTTGTATATCTGCCATGAGGCTGGAAAGCCAAGGAATGGACTGGATCTAGGCTGGCAAAGCCCATGGCTTTTAATCCTACTCATTGCTCAGTAATTTAAAGGCTCGGTGGTCAGGAAAAAGAGAGATATACAGTAAAGAGATCTGAAAGACAAAGAAAATTTTTAAATGATTTACAGTGTTAAAAATGTATGCAGACTAAAAGTTAAAATTTCAAAGTAAAAAAAAAAAAAAGTAAGAAAAAGAGAAGTTGTGTGTGGTAGTATACGCCTTTAATCCCAAACTTGGGAGCCAGAGGAGGTTGACCTCTGTGACTTCAAGGTGTGGTGTCACACGCTTTAATCCCAGTGCTCAGGCAGCTGCAGAGACAAACAGATCTCTGTGAGTTCAAGGTATAGTAGCATACACCTTTAATCTCAATGCCTGTGAGGCAGAGACAGACGGATCTCAGGAGCTAAAGGAGAGCCTGGTCTACAGAGCTATTCCAGGCCGTGAGAGATACAGAGAATATAAAATAAAAAAAAAAAAATAAACTAAATAGGGAGGTTAAAATAAAGCTTGCAAAGATGGAAAATAAACAAAGAATCTTGATACTGTATACTATTATAGCTCTCTTGAATTGTTTGAATGCTGAGGAAGCACCAGCTGCCAAAAGCTATTTGTTTATAAATGCTGCTAAACTAATCCATCATAGAGATTTTGATGCCTTGACTTTGAAATGATCTAAGGACATGATACTTTGGAAAGGAGTTTTTTTGCTTTCACAGAGTGATGAGACCGTTCATTTCTTCTATTCCGATATGGGTATGAGGACCACGCTCCTCCTGAAGGGTTGCTGTAATATCTTAAGAAAATTAAGCTTCACTAACTGCCAACTGAGATGAAACTAGCACACAGGTTATACCATGAAAGACTCCACTAACGATTTTTATTCAGCAGGGAAGCAGTTTGGAGAGAAAAACCTGCGCCCCACCTGCAAAATATTGTTTATAAATGTTCTTTTACATTTAAAGGGGGATATGATATAGATATGAATAATTTGCATTGGTATGGATTTTAAGGTCAATATTGTTATATTGATTAAGGTATTGCATTGGGGTAGTTCATTTAAATGAATAATCATCGCCAATAGTTAAGTTTTCATAGTCATGTTAGTTAAGATTTTCAAGATGTGCATAGATATATTTTAGATAGGCATTCTTCATATTTTTTCAAAGATTAGGAATATGGCATTTTAAATGTTTTAATAACTTAGGACCTTTCATGACAATGAGACACTTTGCTCCTGCAGCACCAATTCACTTTAAGAGGAAGATGGCATCAAAGAGGATCCTTATGAGTTTGATAGCCATTTGGGCAAGAAACTGCTCTTGCCTGGACTATTGCATAAACTGAAAACAGAGAACCTGCAGAGAGAGGGGACTGCTGAACTTGCTCAAAGGTGAGAAGGATCTTCCGGGTTCCCTGATTCATGAAAGAGTCTGCAAGACATTCTTCAGGACAAGCAGATAGTGACTGCCTTGAAATTTCCTGCTTTGTGAATGTCTGCTGGAAACTACATGGGCCTAGTAGCCCTAAGATGGATGCCCTAACTGGGTACAGAGAATTTTGGGTGACTGTCCAGCAGCAAGATGTCTCTGTCATTTCTAGAGCTTTGGATTTCTTGTTTGCTTAGGTAATATTGTATCTTTCTGGACTTTGATGGAGTTAAGAATAATAGCTATAGTTATAGTTTTCCTTAAAGTTATGAAATAGATTATTGTAATTTTTACTTGATAACTGTTTTGTTATATGTAATTTTGCTATGTTAAGTTGGTTTCCTCCTTTTTTGTTTAAACAGAAAAAGGAAGTGATGTGGGAGTGTCATATCAATCTGTTGATTTCATTAACTGAGTAATAAAGAAACTGCTTGGCTCAAATAGGTTAAAGCATAGGTGGGAGGAATAAACAGTAGGAATAGGATGCTGGGAGGAGGAAGTGAGGCTGTGACTCTGCTCTGCTTCCTAGTGAGCTCTGCTCTGGAGCAGAGATGCCAGGTTCGGCCTTCCCGGCAGATGCACCCAGTGTGGCTCCTCCTAACCAACATGGACATAGGCTGAATCTTCCTGGTAAGCGCACCTGGGGGTGCTTACACACATCAATAGAAATGGCTAGTCCAGGTGCGAGAATTAGCCTGTAAGGGCTAGGAGTTCAGGGCCAAGCAGTGTTTCAATGAATACAGTTTGTGTTTGTCATTTTGGGCATGAGCTAAAGCCAAGCGGCCGTGGGTGTTGTGGAGCCAGCCCCGCC
>CAWTZB010000152.1:0-21380 GCA_963919705.1 Alexandromys oeconomus | reverse complement strand
AAAGAATACAATTTGTGTGTTGTTATTTCGGGCATAAGCTGCAGGGGCCGGGGTGCTGGGCCGCAGCCCCCGCTCCTTGACCCCTAGCATTAACCCTTTGAAATTTTTGATAGAATTCTACCATTGAAACCATATTTACCTGGGCTTTTTTTTGGGGGGGGGGGATGTTTTAATGAACATTTCTATTTCCCTAAGGGTTATGGGGTCTAATTATTTTCTGATCTTGATTTAATTTTAGTATGTGGTATATATCAAAGAAAATTTTCCATTTCTTTTAGGTTTTCTTAATTTTGTGGATTACAGGTTTTTGAAGTATGACCTAATGATTATCTGGATTTCCTCAATGTCTATTATGTTCCCATTTGTTTCTGATCTTTTACTTTGGATATTATCTCTCTGCCTTTTGGTTAGTTTGGATAAGGATTTGATCTATCTTGTTGGTTTTCTCGAAGGGCCAACTCTATATTTTATTGATTCTTCATATTGTTCTCTGTTTCATTTGTTGATTTCAGCCCTCAGTTTGATTATTTTTTGGAATCTACTCCTCCTGGGTGAGTCTGCTTCTTTTGTTCTACCCAGGTGTGCTGTTTAATTATAATTGTGATATTATTCTTCAAATTCTTTGCTTAACTGCTTGGTCTATTCTTGCCTTTGCCACTGGCTTGTGTCCCATAAGTTATAGGATATCATCCATTTCTTTTTCAGTCAGTCCTGAAGTCTTTGATTTCTTTATCTTTAGCAGCACTAGTGGTAATTCAACTGAGAGTTGGTCAGTTTCCTCGTTTGTCGTCTTTCTGTAGTTTGTGTTGTTAAATTACAGCTTTAATCCTAGTATCTTGAGATTCTTTTTGACCAAGTATGCATTCAATTTTGGAGAAAGATCCATGAGATGCTGAAAAAATTACATCTTGTTTTATTTTTTTTTGAGACAAAGTTTCTGTTTCTATTGATTTTATTGAATATGTTTTCTGTGCCTTTCGTTGGAGTTATTCTTTTTTTTAATTTTTTTTAAATTTTTTTAATATAATTTTTTATTGAAAAAAATTTCCCCTCCTCCCGCCTCCCATTTCCTCTCTCTCCTTTTCCCTCCCCCTCTCCCTCTCCTCTGCCTCCCTCCCCTCCCTCCTCTCCCCCTCCCTCCTCCAGTCTGAAGGGCAGTCAGGGGTTCCCTGCCCTGTGGAAAGTCAAAAAGTCCTCCCCTTCCATCCTGGTCTAGGAAGGTGCACGCCCAAACTGGCTGAAGCTCCCCCTAAAAGCCCAGAACATGAAGTAGGATCAAACCCCAGTGCCGACTGTCTTGGCTTCTCAGCAGCCCTCATTTCGCCATATTCAGAGAGTCCGGTTTTATCCCATGCTTTCAGTGACAGTCCAGCTGGCCTTGGTGAGCTCCCAATAGATCAGCCCCACTGTCTCCGTGGGTGGGTGCACCCCCTCTGTGATTACAAACTTCTTTGCTCTTATTTTCCTCTTCTGCTCCTCCTTGGGCCATTGGGAGCTCAGTCCAGTGCTCCAGTGTGGGTCTCTGTCTCTACTCATCCATCTCCAGATGAATTTGGTTATATGTGAATCTTTCACCACTATGGTTTTAAGATAGGGTCATTTCAGGTTCTCTGTCCTCAGCTGCCCCAGGAACTCCACCTTTGGACATCACCCTGGGCACTAGCCCCTCACCGCACCAAGTCTCTTGCCCAACCTCAGGTAGCTCACTAATTCAAGATATGTGCTTCCCTGCTCCCCTATCCCCTTCCTTTATCCCAATCATCCCGTTTCCCAAGTTCCCCCCACCCTCCCCGCCCTATTTTCTCTCCCCATCTCCCCTTACCCCCCTCCATTCCACCCCTGAGTCCATTTGCCCGGCAATCTTGTCTACTTCCCATAACCGTACTATGTTTTTCTTTGGGATCACCTTCTTGTTTAGCTTTTTTTAGGAAATCAAATTATAGACTCACTGACCTTTATTTATCTCTAGAAACCAGTGTAGGTAGGTATCCATGTTCATCTTAATTTTTCTGGGTTACCTCACTCAGGATAAATGTTTTCTGTTCATCCATTGCATGCAAAATTTGAGAAGTCATTGTTTTTTACGCTGAGTGGTATTCTAATGTGTATATATTCCACACTTTCTTTATCCATTCTTCCATTGAAGGACATCTAGTTAATATTTTTTTAACCTCTTCATTCTTAGGTTTGGTCTTTTCATGATGGCTCAGACTTCCTGGATGTTTCATTTTGGGAATTTAATAGATTTAACATTTTCTTTGACTGATAATCTATCTTGTGTATCCTCAATACGGAAATTCTCTCTTCCATCTCTTATATTCTGTTGTTGGTGCTGGTATCTGCAGTTCCTGTTCGATAAATCCAGATTTTCCTTTCCAGAATTCACTTTAGTTTGTGTTTTTCTTTATTCCTTCTATTTCTCTTTCATTTCTTGAACTGTTTCATTTACCTGTTTGTTTTTCTTCACTTTGTTGGCATTCTTTTCCTCTTGGTCTCTATCCTCTTCATGTTATTACTGGTCTTTTTTTTAGATTTGACCTTATTTGAATATCAAAAGATAAGTATTCTGAAAACAAAATAAAAAACAACAAAACACCAAAGAAGTAAATTTTCTTTAATAATTTTTTATTCCAACATTACTGTGTTCTCACTATTTAAGCTACTAGTACCAACTGTTCAAATTCTGTATTTTTAGTTATTTTAAATATACATTCAATTATATTACATATTGAATCTATGTATATATCTTCACAGGGCTTATGTTAATGAATTATAAAACTTAATTGAATTATCTAAACATTCAAACACAAAAAGAGATAACCTACTACCTAAACTCATCACTCACAAACCTTGCCACTTGACAAAAACAACAAATACCCATTCAGCAAAAACAAACACAGGAATAACACTAATCTATAATCCTCCCATCCGATTCTAAATGCCAGTGTAAGAACACAGTCAATGCAGAAAAAATAATTTTCACCCCAAATCCACTAAACTATACAGTAAACCTAACATTCCAGTGTATTAAGCAAAACGCGAAAACCACATAATTTTATGGGGGAGGGTCACCCCACAACAGGAGGAACTGTCTTAAAGGGTCACAGCATCAGAAGGTTAACCACTGCTATAGAAAGGTCATTATTTAAGATCTTCAAAGCATTTGAAAACAAAAATTTAATATAATTTTATACCTTTTTAAGTGTAATGATGAATATAAATTTTTAATTTTATTTTTACAATTTTTGAGAATCAAATCTCATTACACATTGCTTAAACCTTCCCTTGAAGTATTGCATTCAAACAAATACCCTACATTAGCTTCCTGAGGGACTGGACTATGAAGGCTTATATCATCATACATGGCTTAATTGTTACACATATAATTTACACTGATTCTAATACTGTTTTTAATGGAAGATCAATTAATAAGTTTTTAATGATAGCAAATTCATAACAGGCAACTGAACTACAGTGACTGATTTTGAGTCCCGATTCATGTAAGCAAAAGATGATCCCCACCCCATTTATCTTCACTCCTGAGCATTAACATTACTTAAGTGGTATTGTGTCACAAAACCTCTCCTTGTTAATTATTTATTTATGTTCCTTTTACTAATTTTCCTTCCAGATACCCTTCATCCGCTTCTAATACTCAGACTTCCACACTTTATACCCCTTTAATACCCTGAACACATTCTGTGTCTTAGGAAAAAAGAGTAATTGAACCTATCTTGAGAATCATTAACATGTTTCAGGTATTTTCTCCTTAAGCAAATAATTGACATCCTTGTATCATGTCCACACTGTTGAGGGAGTCCTCCTGTAACTGATTATAATTTGTGACTCACTTGTTCCAACTGCCCTGTCAGGTTTTATACACATTCAGGCTAGATTCATTCATTTCTCTGTGAACCTTACCTTTGCCACGGCTACTTTAATGAGGTTATCTGAATGAATGGCTAATGCTAATAGCAACATTAGTGCGAGTTTTTTTTTTTTTCAAAAAAGCCTTGCATTCTTTTTCTAAGTCTTTGTAGGAGCAGACCTTGAAAGCAGGATTTGATATAAAAATCTTATTTAAAATGTGATCCTAGAAAGCACTGTTAGGGGAGTGGGAAATGAACAAGGAAGAGGATAAATTTCATTGTCATATAATGAGCGTTCTAGATAGCGCAGGCTCTGTGTTACTTTTGCTGCTTTATCAAAAGGCCTGCTGTACAACTTAAATCAGGGGAGAGGGAGAAACATTGTCAAAGATACTCTAAGCAATGTGCTTCTTCTAGATAAGTTCATATTCCAACAGTTCTACAATTCCATACTCTACACACTAACCAGCATTTACTGCATGAAATTTTCATATTCAAACTGAATCTCTTTTCCTGGACTCTTAAAGACATATAGGACATGCCTCATAATTGTCGTACCCAGTCTGAGATGTTCAAAGATACTATCTATGCATTTCCTGCTGTATTGGTTGGCTGCTCAGGGGGTGTTAATTCTGTATGTGTTGAGCATATTCCTGTGGCCAGAGAAGAACTCAGGCAAAATAAACTATTAAAGGTAGGGAGTTTGATGTCACCTGAGTGAAGTTTGCCAACATCTAGCAGTGTCTTTTACAGTTCTTTCACTAATATATTTTTTAAGATAAATTACATTCTGTCATTGATATACATACTACATCCACATTTATGATAAATATATACTTTCAGAAACTCAAGCTTCCTTTTAATAATTATTACCATATGTAATATGCAATATATTTTAATGTAAAACCAACAATATGCATTCTAAGCTTATATATTATATAATATTATTTTATTGTATTGTTTATTTGTATAAATAATACACTAATAAAACCTGGCTTAAAGGATTATCAGGCTGAACAATCCAACCTAAAAGGTCAATATTGTAAGATTCAGGCTCAGATCTAAAGTCCCCTACTACCCTTTCACAGAGGGTGCGCTTACATTCCTGCTACCAAATATTTATAATATGATTCACTACTAAAAATTACAGTTATATCCTAATATTTTTAGTTTTTTGTTCCATTCAGGCCTTGTTGAGTGGGTAAGGACTACAAACATTAGCAAGGGAAATCTTTAATCATTTTTATAGGTTCAACTTTTTTTTTCAAGGTAGGGTTTCTCTGTGTCACAGCCCTGGCTGTCCTGAACTGTTTTTGTAGACCAGGCTGGTCTTGAACTCACTGAATCCCGCCTTCCTCTGCCTCCTGAGAGCTGGGATTAAAGGTGTGCACCACCCTACCTGATTTGCCATTCAACTTTTTATTATGTGTCTCTACAAGCACTCAAAAAAGACGTACCTAGAAATAATGTTCAACAAAATCTCTTTTGTTTACCTCATCTATCTTTATCTCAAATCTAAAGCATCTGTGCATAGTATCTTAATACTTATTTTTTAAATAGATTGATGATTATTCAGATATAAAACCAAATTGATCTTAAGCATTTTGGAATATTTTTATAAGATCAAATTTTCTATCAAAAGCTTAAGTTTTAGTTAGGGTTTGTCGACCCTATGGTTTCAGTCACAAATTCAAGTCTGCTTACAATGCGCAAACAATATCTATGTTCCAATATTTATTTACAAAAGTAATGAGTAGCCATGTTGCTCTTACTTTTCTGCTGGTTTGTTTCTTGTTATATACTATATGTGCTTTTAAATAATATTTTTTAAAACAAAATCTCGCAATTTTCTTTTCACTGATTCAAACTACCTCACCTCGCTTGATGGATAAATGATGCTTGCTTTGTCCACAGGGGCAGCTCATGGCCTGTCATCCATTCTGCAGATGCTTCTTTTCTTACCACGAGAATCTCTCAAGCCTTCAGATGGGGAGCTGGTGTGGCAGAGTGTGGATTTCCTCATGGAACAGGAACAGAATTGCAACTGGCCACCGGAGCTGGGAGAAACTTGATCGAGAGAGAGAGATGAACTGGTCCACTGGTGCCACGGTACTCCAGGTCTCAGCATACATACATGTTGCCTGAAAACAGAAACAGGGCTGCCTTTCACTGAGCTTACACAGAGGGAAGTTCATTTTTCTGACATCTGAGGGTATTTCCTCATCCTGGGCCATAGCTATCAAGCTGAAATTTTGAAAACTAAAATAATATCTTGATCTTTAAAGGATTTCTGAAAGTCATTCCACAGGTTGAAAAAAATACAACTCTCTATCCACAGTGTTAAACAAGCACTCCCCTCAACATGTAATGTGAGTCACATATGTATTCTGAACTATTAGGTATTTGAGTGGTAGAGCTGAGTGATGTAGTATGTTCAATTTTCTGGGTTTGAGTCCCAGAATATATGCTACAAAGAGAATCAGTAGCCACATGTTCAAAAGCAAAAAAGAAATGGGTAGAATTAATTGTAATAATACTGTAACCCAAATATTATTTTAGTAGGATACTAATTTAAAAATAGATATGACTGGGCCAAGGGACTAAAGGCACTGCTGATAGAACGCTTGCCTGGAACACGAGGACCTGGGTTCAATCCAGAGCACTAAAAATAATGTTAGTGTACACTCTCAGACATTGAAATCCTTAAAATTTCCTGTTGATTTTAAAGTTACATACACATTATAATCAAATGCTGCATTTTAGAGTCTTTTTTAGCTACATTGGAAAGTGCACATCCACAGCCTGATCTTACATGGTGGCCTCTGTCATGTACCTAGGAGCCTCACAGCTTGTAAATCTCTCTATCCCAGGATCACAACTCAGTGAATTAAAATGTATATTTGACCAGTATCCTTATGAAACTTATGTTAATCTTTAAGTTTCAGATGCATGGCTACTTGAAATTCTTGATCCACTGAGGTATTTCCAGTGATAATTAATAAAATGTCTAATGAAGGTTAACAACCCATCCCCCAATGAATTCTGAAATTGAGCCTTGAAACCAGACAAACTTCACTATTCTATCCCCCGTTTTACAAATCTTATAGCAGCACTAACTGGCCTTTTGAAAAAAGGAATTTTAAAAAGTTAAATTCAAACAAATAAATTCAGTTAATTGGCAAGGAGACTGGAATTATCAAATAATACAGACATTATTAAATTTATTTTTGACAATTGCATGTGTATATAATGCTTTTATAATCTCCCCTTCCAAAAAATATTTTGATTATGAATGATTTAGTTTACCAGGCTGTGCTTCAAACAAAAGCAACTTTAAATTGCAGGCTTTAATTTATTTTTGTCTCGTTACCTGATTTTTATTGCCTCCCTTCTCCCAGCATAATTAATGTTCTTTAATCAATTAGAGTTCTATTTTATCCTTGATACAGTTTGAATAATATGTCACTGTCTACTGTCGTATTTTTCTTTCCTGCCACCAGTATTTAACTATGGAAGGGAAACACAAATTGTGTATTTTAAAAGTGCCAAGACAGTACATTGTGTTCGGACTACTGCTGTCAGGTATAATTTATGCCCATTACTTCTTGAGCTTTGACCTTTGGGGAGAAAAAAACACAAACATTTTTCCCATTCTGGAAATCATGTTTCTTGTTATACTCAATACTTTCTATTTCTCCTTCCCCTTAATCACATTTCTCAGCGGTGGTCTCTGGAGCATTCTCCAGCATCCCAGAATTTTCTAAATTCTGGAGATGTCCCAAATTAAAGGTGTAGACTATTTTAAAAGGACTCAAACTATGCTCGTAAAAGCCCTTAATAGAGTAGAAAAGAAATCTACTAAAATGAGTGGGTGAGCCTGTTGAAGTAGGTGTTTAAATGGCTGTTATTGTACAGACCTTTCTGAATAACAAATGCCATCTGTTTCAGCAGGTCATGGATAGGATTCATGACATTGAAGACTTTATTTACCCTCCCTGTAACATTCACTCTAAGTGTTTTAAGAAGAGTAACATAAATATATTGCTTCAAATCAAAACTAAGTCCATGTAGTCACTCAGAGTATGAAAAAAGAAGACCGATTAACTAATTCAATAAGGTCGTTATTTCTGCTTACCTCAGCCCTCACCTAAGAGTGATTATAAAAACTGGTAATTGCAGGTCAGGACGGTCAAGATCTCACTGAAGCTGACTACAAGAAATTTCTCTCCAAATTCAACAGGAAATAGCCTAGACAAAATAATTTTATTTATTTTAGAAAAATTTTGAGAACAGATTTATGAACAGCACAGATGGTATGGGATGACAGACCATTCCTATGATTAAAAATCTGCCCGAGATAATCTATAGTGTGGAACTTCATTAATGCTACCTTATTCACACCTTAGCTTCCTTCCTATGGGCTTTCTTTCAGCTCACCTCTACAAGTGACTACCCTAGATATTAGGTATGAAATACATAGCTAGTTCTTGACTATAGATGAACAACACTGGGGTCTAATTGTAACTCTAACAAGTGACCTTGAAGAAAAATCTCTTTTTAAAAAAAAATCTGAAATGAGTATGCTGAAGTGGAGTAGTGAATCTCAGTATTTTTGTCATCATTGACACATCTTCACATGTGGGCCTTTGCCATCCCTAAGGGAAGTTTCTCAGATGCTTTTATAAATACCTACAGTGACAAGTAGCTTTTTGTCCTTAAATACAATAAAGTATTGCTGGAAGACTCATGTGATCCCTTCATAACCTTGATCCCTCTGCAATACAGGATGGAAATCATTTGCAGAATCATTGAAACAAATGCTGTGGCTAAAATAACCTCCCTGGCTGCACCAGGTTACAGCATTACTTTCGCAACACTGACAGTGCACTTCCTTTATTCTGTGTGAAACACAGGTGTGAGCAGTTTTGAAATTTCATTCCACAAAGGCTCTTGGGTAGGTGGAACTTTGAATAAAGAGCAAAGCTTCTGGAGCACAGATTGGTAGCTAAGTTTGTAACGACTCAACAAAAATTACATCCTAGCATGAACCTGGGTGGAGGTGCTGCTCCACCCAGTATGTTGAAGTAGTGTATTCTATCTGTCACAAGTCTCTGAAGCCCCACCTTTCAAAGATTTAGTCTCCCCAAACCATCTTTATTAAGTTGTGATTTAATTTCCTGGTTGTATTTGGCGAAAGTCATCTACCAT
This sequence comes from Alexandromys oeconomus, assembly GCA_963919705.1. Taxonomy (NCBI): domain Eukaryota; kingdom Metazoa; phylum Chordata; class Mammalia; order Rodentia; family Cricetidae; genus Alexandromys; species Alexandromys oeconomus. Next base: position 12,303 of record CAWTZB010000152.1, on the reverse strand, counting down.
CACTGACTTCTCTTTTTATATCATTGAAGACTAATTAGTGGTTGTAGGAAAACTTGCTAATCTTCTTTCCATTGCGTCAAAGAAACATGCATCCTTTCCTTTGAGAATCAGAAGCATTAGGATGGTTTCCATCAGGTCAGAGTAGGTGCTAACAAATTTAGAATATGTTCAAGGCCCTACTCTGTCCAGAGCCCCTAGGATCCACAGCTTTTTTAAACTGTCTGGGGCTAATGCTTGATATAGCAATTAAAATCATCTCAGTCTCTCTTCTTTTCTACATCTCTGCTCTGCTTCTAGTGCCAGCTTCCACTAAAGCAGTGGTGCTTGACCTTTCTAATGCTAGGACCCTTTGATACAGTTTCGCACATTGTGGTGGACCTAATGCTACAACCATTTGATACAATTACGCACATTGTGGTGACCTAAAGCTACAACCCTTTGATACGAAGTTGCACGTTGTGGTGACCCCAACCATAAACTCATTCTCATTGCTACTTGCAACTCATTTTTTTAAATGGTTATGAGGGGTAATCCAAATATCTGATGTTGCAGGGTATCTGATATGAAATCCCTGTGAAACTGTGTTTGAGGCTCACAGTTTGGAGAACCACTGTGCTAGGTTTAATTCCGGTCTGATCCAGTTTGATCAGGTTTTGAACCTGTCTACAGTGACAGTGGTTTGATCCAGTTTTGAACCAGTTTGATCCAGTCTGATCCAGTTTGAGCTGGCCTGATCCAGTTTGAGCCGGTCTGATCCAGACTGATCCGGTTTTGGAAGCGGTCTACACTGCTTTGAGGTATTGCCGGGACAACAGACATTTTGTGGGACTATTTGGTAGCACAGCACCACACCAGATGAGAGGAGAAAAAGAAAAGGAATACGATAAAAATTCCTGCCCTTTAGTGGTTTGCAGGGAGGCGACATGGGAACAGACAGTTTAAATTTGGTTATGGATAAGTGCTAAGAGACATTTATATAGTGTGAGATAGGATCCAAGAAGAGAGATTTTTCATGCTGCCTCCTCCAGATTCAGTGAAGGCTTCCTAAAGAACGTGATTTCTGAGTTGAGTTGTGCAAGGAAAAGAGGAGGCTTCTTCCAAGAATAACAGGCACTTTCGGTAAAGGCTTGGAGCACTGCAGGTAGTCTGGTTTTATGGAAGTCAGAAACTTCAGTCCAAGCATGAAGAAGCAGCTAGTGGATAGAGCAGGATGTTGTTCATGAAGGGCTTTCTGTATCATGCTATGGTGCCTGTATAATAGGGAACCCTTTGGCTTTTCCTTGGCTAAAACACTTTCCACCTCACACACTCTTTTCTGTGTGTCTGGAAGCAGGCTGTACTCTCAAGGGGAACCTACTAGGCCAAGGGTTGTTGGACAAAGAAGCAAAGAAAAGCCAGAGAAATGGCTTTCATGGAGACGGGCTTTACTCTGTCTGATTCTGAGGGATGCTAATAGGCACAAGATCCACTGAAGGTTTGGTTCTGTGTTCAGGCAAGGGAGTAGTAGACTTTTGTATTCCATGATAGCTTCGGAGGACTGAGTATTGGATACAATTTCTGTTTGCCTGTGGGGCAATCTCTAAAGGCAGGAATCCAGGACATGTGTCAGCAGCCAGCTGTTAAAAGAATTCAGGCGTGGGTCTGCTTCCCGATAAGATAAAGGGAAACAGGGTCATTGATTACTCATTGATTACTGCTCCCTCATCCAGTATTCAATTATAAGATAGTCGAATTATAAGATAGTCTAGTCAGCCTTTCCCACCAGCAGGGGCTCTTCCCGTATGTTTCCATAACTATATTTGTAGTTACACAGCCTAGTTTGCACCTCCAGATTAAGCTATAAAATCCATTAAAGACAGAAGCCTTTTCATTGATTTTTATTGGGCTGTACATTTTCTCTGCTCCCCTCCCTGCCACTCCCCTCCCCTTCCAACCCCTCTTTCATGGTCTGCATGCTCCCAATTTACTCAGGAGATCTTGTCTTTTCCTACTTCGCATGTAGATTAGATCCATGTATGTCTCTCTTAGGGTCCTCGTTGTTGTCTAGGTTCAGACAGAGGCCTTTTAAAATCAGCGCCTGCCATATAGTTCATGCTCAGTTGGTCTAAACAGTCACTATGTCCTACGAAATTACTCTCCGGCAAATTTCATCTCCATTTTTCCTCCGACGGAAAGCTAGATCAGAGCTCTCCTGCCTTTCTTTAGGTGTTCCCTCATAATACTATGTAAGAACAATCACATTGTTATTCAAAAAATCGAAACCAACCAGTTCATAATAAAAGACTTCTAGTAGTCACGGGGTCTACCTAAATTTTAGTGGGTGAGCCCATCAAGGCATTTGTTCTATTCAAGGCCATTGTTTCCACCTTAAAAAATGTAATTTTAGAGGGGATGCTAGGCACAAATCCCAGCTGGAGTCATCTTGGATTATTAATTTCACTATGAACTGGCCGGCCCTTGCAACTTGAGAAAATAATAATTTTAATTAATAGTTGTCATGTCTCTTGTTTCTGCTCTTGCAGAAGTTTTGAAACCGGCAAGTTTTGAAAGAATGTCTGTTTCCACGGAACATAGAAGGACTAACCTCAAAGCTGGAGTGGACATCTTATTGAGTTGTTTGATTGCACTGTTATTCCTGGAAAGGCTCCCGGCTTTGTTCTTAAGCAAACGGGTATTGTTATAAATATATAAACATTGCCAATTCTGAACGTCTATGGGACAATGGGTCATGTTATTTGACGTGCTTTAAGAAGTCTTCTCTTTGGAAATGTAGCTAGGAATGTAAAAAACAAAAGACACTGGGTGTTGAATATGTGGTTCACCTGACCTTGAATTCCTAACTCCTTAGTTTTCCGAAGTTCTACACTTACAGATGTACACACCACACTTTATTCATTTTGTGAGGTGCTAAGGATTAAAACCAGAGCTTCTTATGTGCTCGGCAAATACTCAACCCACTGAGCTACATTCTGAGTTCTAATTTTTGAGGATCTTAATCTAATTGTTTTTTCTAAGCAGGTAATATAGTCACCTGGTTTCAAATGTGGGAGCTTAGCATCATCCCTCCTCCCCAGCCATTAAATTGACTTCCCTTGAGAAGTTGTTCTCTGCAAATATGGGAATATATATCCAAATTTTGTTTTTCTTATACAAATGATAGTGCCTTGTTATCTTGTTGATTATGCTATATGAATACATAAAAAATTGGGCCTTGTCTAACATTTTTGTTAGTCTTACTAAAACAAGAATTATTTGACTCCAGTTGTTTCCAACAATTTCATTCTCAAAACAGTGCTACCTTTCACACGGTATAGAATAGATTATCCTTTCCTGCCTTCTGTCTAGGAGTGGAATAGCCTGTTCAGGAGGGAGTCATCGTGGGTTTACTAATTTCTTACACTGTGAACCTCCAGACCTTGCAACTGAAGGGAAATAATTTCTAATTCTAATTTCTATTCATAGTTACCATGTCTCTTGTTTTCTTCTCTTGCTTCTGTGGTGGATACTACCTTTGTTAGCAATTCCTAAATTAGTCTCTGTAGTTTATTCCCTGAAGCATGGATACATATGGAAACCAGATGTAGAGCAGACAGCATTGTTTTGAATAGAAATAGCTCCATACTGATTAACTGTATCGCTGTGCCAGAAAGACTGTGAATAGACTACAAAAAATTTGGTTGAAAACTGAGCAGTCCTTTTCGAAGGGATACCCAGAATCATATTGGTTATGTGAAATAGTGCCCATTTCTCCAAGGTGTGTTGGCTGGTTTAAATAAGTTAACACATTTATTTTTTAAATTTTTTAAACTTTATTATAAAAAAAAATTTGCAAATAAAATACAAGAAAATCATTTTAAATAATGCCTGGAATATGTAACTTCTATGTAAAGATTAACTTTTTATTTATTACTAAATTTGAGTTTCATCATTTCTAAGTTTTATCTTTGCATATATATACATTACTCATTCTGAAAATGGTATCAATAGTAAAATGAAAACTGGTTGTGTCAAAAATGTACTCACTGTTCCCAAAATCAAATTAACCAATTTTTTCTTAATAATTCTCAGTTAAAATGGGAGCCTGAATGGTAATTATAGAACTAAAAAAACGAATGGACAATATTGACTACAGTACATATAAAAACCTAATGGCTCTATGATAAAACACTGAGCTAAGAAAACCTCATCATTTATAAATTATTACTTATAAATAATAATTTATAAATTTATATGTAATTATGCTATATTGAGTTAATTCTTAAGTTACATTATTTTTGCTGTTTATGCAAACTCTTGTTTAAATGACTGCGATATTTAAGAAAACAGTTGATAGAAAATCAGTAGCAAGTGGAATTCCAATTTATTTCCTCATTTATTTTAAGCTGCCTGGAATAGTTTCCATGGCCCACAAAAGATCTAATGAGTAATTACTCTTGATAGGACTCCTGTGGTGGCTGTACTAATCTAAATTTATGACAGTACAAACTCTCAGGCCTCACCAGCATCAGAATTGGAGATTATTTTTGTTGATGATGACAAAGGAATAAGATAGTTAAAAACCATGATATAGATGAGAGCATTGGAAGACTTAGAGACTACTATACAATGTTGTTTAGTTAATTTAAATAAGAAAATGAAAGTCAAAGAAAAAATGGTTTTCACCAAAATTTTAGAGATCCATGACTTATTTTAAAGGCAAATTGTCTTAAGAGCAATGCCTCATGGTTGAATTTACTATTTGATGGCACCATTATGAAAAGGTGCTTGCATTCTCTTATTCATCTTCCATCCTTTGTTGCCCAAAGCAGATTGTGCTTAAAATCCTCACATTTATTTTCAGCCTCTGTGCTCTGGTCACATATAAATGAGACCGAGTTCAGAAATAATATGCTTCCAGAAACACAAATATTTAGATTTTTTTAAAAAGGAACAGTGATATATAAGTTTGCTTTGGTTCAAGATAAACAAAAGTAGGATGATTTATGTGACTGTTTCACCTAAAATTATTGGACAGTGGAAGAATATGAATCTCAAAAAAATACCAATGTGCTTTGGATTACAGCTCCTAAAAATAGTTGGATTTGTTTTACAACAAACTCTGTTGCAAAACACAAAAGACTTATATAACTGATCTTTTTTTCTCTAAAGAATGGAGTTTTCTCAATTACATTACATAATTCTGAAAACAACCTGACACTAAAACTTTAACTTCATAAAAGAAGAAAAGAGCATCCTATACAGGTCACATGGACACAGTCATATTAAATCTGTTCGTGTTTTCTTCTTCTCTTAGGTTTGCACAATTCTTGTTCACTGGAAGAATTCAAAGCTGGTTCACGGGTCCTTGAAAGCATATATAGCTTGTATGAACTTGCTTCTCTGGCACGGTTTGCTTTCTCATTGATTTGCTACAGCCCAATCAGGCTGAATTCCCTCTCTTCAGCGTCTTTTGTTTAAAGGCTCGCATCTCCCATTGCATCCTGGCAGAAGTCCCCTGAGATTTCCTGGGCCTCCTCTAGGCAGTTTCCCCATAATCCACATCCAATGGTAGCATCACAACTACTGAGCCTTCTCTCCCATTGCTGCCAAGAAGGGGATGAGCTCAGCCCTGATGAAGCTGATACCAGACTGGCGAGACAGCCTGCCAAGCAAAGATGCCACAACTCATCTAAAAATCCACAGATTTGACCGTTTCAGGGGAGAGATGTAAAACCGAAGATCAAGAGAAAGCGGAAAGTGAAAAATAATGTTTTCCAGTTCATGACACTGAAGGCAAAAGTGAACTGGAGATGATGGGGATAGACTGGCAGCCCTTTGAAAACTGGAGAGCAAATCTGACCATCTGTCTATACCCCTCCACCCCTTAAATTGTGAAAGACAATCGTAATAATCTAAAATATATAAAATAAATTTGCCCTCTTAAAAACTGTTAGCGGATCAAGTGTCACATTGAAGGACATGAAAAGAAACCCTTGATTGTCCTAGACCTTTGCTTGCTTGACAGTTCATGATTTTTTTTTTTGAGTGGAGATAATTTGAATATGTATGTGGGTATTTTTTAAATCACTGTCATGGGCACTTTAAAAACATCATATCATAACTTATTTTAAACACTGAAATTTCAAGCTTCCCTTAGGTCTTAGGATATCTCTTTCCCTAGTTTTGTTTCTTTCCTAGAGCTCAGTATAGTGAGATTCCGGGCAGGAAGGAGTGTAATTTTAGTGGCAGCCTAAGCTTAGTAGCTTAGGGGTGTCGCTTGTTTAGCATGCACAAGGCCCTAGTTCCATGCCTAGTACCATAAACAAACAAACAAAAAGAAGACAGGGAAATTCTTATCTAGCAAATAAGTAGTTGTTGTCATATGTTTGTCTCAACTTGAAGTGTGACCTGTATATTGTATATGTTAGTAATTCTTCAAATGCCTTTCATCTTTGTAATCTCTATGAAGCTATTAGACTGTAAAATATGCTCTCGGTGAAAACCACTCTCTCAAAGATCAGGGTAACTACCACAAAGGTAAGTCATTTCCGTATTTCATAGAATACCATGAAAGACATGGAATGAGGAAAATAGAACTGATTATCGAATGAATGTTATCCTATTAGATTACGAGCGGAATGAACTCCCTGGCTAGTCACCTTACCTTGCAAAACAAAGGACATGCCAGAGCTTTACCCTATCATACTAGTTGATTCTAGTTATCATAATAATTTTACTTTTGCCTTAACAAAGGTTATAAAAATACTTCTCAAGCCAATAGTGGATTGCTGAACACTAATAGAAGCAACTGTCACTTCCAAAACAGAGAATATGAGTTTACCACTGTCCCGGTATTTAACCACTGAAGTTCAAACATCATAGTAAAAGAAAACTGTTATGCTGTATAAAAGATGTCATTGTTTCAATAGTCATTAGCTATTTGGATATACATAGGTACATATGTGTACATGATACATTTAATACCATATAATTTGAAGCACTATTTAACTGTAGATAGACTTTGGGAGGAGTTAGGTAATACTTTATTGCCTACAAATATTTCTGTGTGTGCTGGCTTGTGGAGCTGTATGAACCAATGGTTTGTATGGGTTTGTATGAATGTTATATGTGTGATCCTGTTTTGCAAAAGGGGATCTCTTGTATTCATAATTCTCAAAGAATCTTACCAAAAGGAAAAAGAACTGTCTTTTTATATTTTATGACTCTTTGCACATTGACAATCGTTAACACAAGCTGGGACAAAATAAGATTTTTGCAAAATGTGTACCTTGTTGGCTTATGGTCCCATTTCACACCCTCATATTCCAACATATAAAACTAGCTTTAGTAGCCCATCTGTGAAAATACTGTTTGGAGTAAAACTTAATTAGATTCCAGAAGTTCTTTCTTGAGAGGGCAAGCACCTTTTGGAAGCCCTAAGGAAGATTCTGTTTACAGAATGTTCTCCTTCTGAAAAGGACCAGTGACAGCTGCTACAACATCTCATTTAAAAATGTGTTTGGCATGGGCCCTACAGGCTAACGATAACCAGGCAGAATTAGCCTTTTACAATAAAACCCATGCTTTCATTGTGTCTGAGCAGCCCCTCAATGTGTGTTAGGTGATCCCCCCAAAACAGAGCTGGAGAACACGATAAGTCTGGTTTCTCCTTTCATGTTCATTTATTCAGTATTCTAGATTAGAAATATGCCAGCATCGCAGTAGACAAATCCAAGCCCCCTCTCTCAAAGGGGCCTCCCTTTAAAAAATCACCCCACCTCTTCCATCATTTATTATATGGACCAAAAACCAAAGGACTAGGAAATGACACATAGATTTGTTGTATCTGTTATGTTTCCAGGAGCTTTAAAAAACTAACCTACCTTTTAAAGATGCAATAGAAGACTGACAGTAACTTTGTGCTGATCATTGTGAAAAGCTTGCCCTTTTTGTATATCATGTCTAAAACGGGGTCATGTTTGGGTGTGGTCTTTCTAGTACCATCTCAGTAAATTTGAAACAAGGGTACACTTTTTTTTTGTCTGTTAAACCTATCATTGAAACTTTCCATTTTCCTGAAAGACAAGCACCGCTAGGATTACAGAGTCCTATATTACTTTCCCAGAAAGGGATGAAAGACACATATTTTCAGCAGGAAATTAAGTCATGTCATTTATTTCATAACCAATTTCATGTGTAAGTAACATTCTTAATGTTAAAGCATGATCCTCTTGAAGGCTACTGTGGCAGTTTTATTATTTTTAATTACAAGTACATGTGTGGATATGTGCATAAGAGTACTGAACTACAGTTATGGGGCTCTGAGCCACCCGATGTAGATTCTGGGAAGGAAATCCAACTTGGGTTCCCAGAAAGTGAGGTGGGGCTCCATGCTCTCAACACATGAGCCATCCCTTCAGCTCTTACTATGGCATTTTCACCACTGTTCATGCTATCATGCTATTTACTAAATAGGACAAAATCAGTCCTGAATGCTGAGTGGAGATGTTTGAGGATACTTTTGAAAGAGCCTTAACAATAAGGAAGAACCATTATACTTCAATAGCAAGTATTGTTTTACAATGAAATATTGTAAAACACTGTATTGTAGCATTAACACAGTTACTTGCCTTTCTTTCTACCCTTAACTGTCTATATTTAATTTACCTATCTCGTTGCCACATTACATCTTTCAATTTGTAACCTGGTATTTGAAGAGAACGAGAAGTTTACAGTTATATTTCCCTGACTTTTTTCCAGGCAATTGACCATGTTGTTAAGATAATAGTATTCAATTATGACAATTCATTACATAGAACAGCTTACTTGCTCTCTAGTAAAACCTATCTCTTCTTTTACTTCTTTAGTTTTCTTTGAGATTTTAATCAAAGTGTTATGCAAATTGTTTTGGTTTCTTTCTTTTTTTTTTATTGAAAAAATTTCTAAGCCTCCTCCGTGTTTTTGGTTTCTGTAGAGAGTATATCTCAGTAATTTCAATGCAAAAAATATGAGTTTGGGATATATAACCAGGCTAAGAAAGTATACACAGGCTGAGGATGTAATTCTATAGTAAACACCTTTCTAGCTTGCATGCTCCTAGGCCCTGGTCCCAGCGTTAAGAACAAAAAGACATCAAAAGAAAAGACACATTAAAAGAGAGTAGTAATGTCAAGAGAACCATGTTAAAATCTTAAATCTTATTCTGCCACTTTTGGGGGGGTACTTTATATGTTAGGTACCTTGCCTAATTCATACAGTTGTCATAGGAGTTGTTTGTCAATATGGGTTCTTTATTATTTAAAAGGCTTTTATGTTTTAGGTTCCTACTATGTCACATAAATTATACTCCAGTTCATATTTAAAAACTAAACAAACACATGTCACATGAAGATCAGGTGCTTGGGGCCCAGACACTAGAGGTTAACTATATATTTTATATTCACTGCCAATTCTACTGTGTATTTGTGCCTCAGAAGGTTCTACTTAATTTCCTCCAGAGGAATGGGTGGTGTAGTCTAACGCTCTCTTTAACACAAATAGCTACTTTGCTAACTGAAAATAAAGGATTTTGGTGCCAATAACTGAAGAAAAACAACATCCAGGCCATAACTATATAGCAAAAAATGAATTGGGAAATAGGATAATTTAACACTGATTTTGATCTGTGTTTTTTAATTTGGTCATCAGAAGTGTGTTACCTGTAGGAATAAAATTATGTTGCTTGTGAAGCCTCCCTTTAAATTATTATGTCTCAAATTAATAGCTGGGATGATTAACCCTCAAATTTACCAAGGTCATGTGATCTTAGCATAAATTTGGCTAAGAGAAGGCAAGCTAGAAGACAGGATCAGGGCTTGGGGGTTACCTTACCAAAGCGTGGTATCTGAAGATAATTTGCACATGTGCATTTGTAGGACTAAACAAGTATAGTCTTACCACTGGGACTTTTTTTTTTTTTTTTTCTTGCTTACTGAAATCTTGTTAATCTAATTCACCTTCAAGTCAGCATGTGTCATCACCTGTCTCTAAACGTCTCATTCTGATAATGATTTTTTACCCCCTATGTCTTTTAATCATGGCCTCTCTTCTCCCTACGAAGAGCAGGCTTCCTCTGTATCTTTGTCCCATCTGTCCTTTGCTAAGAGCATGGGGCTCAACAAGACTTGATTCTACTTTAGATAGAAGGGCTGACCTCGAGGTCAGTTGCAACCAGAATTGGACTATTCTGTAGCCAGATCACAAGTACAGGGAGCAAGCTGCCACAAGAGTGCCTGTGCAATGAGAATAAGGTAGTGGCCACATGTATCTTGCTTCCAATCCATAAACAGGACTGGCCATATTGTTTTTATGTCTTTTATTATGGCATAAAAAACAAAAACCAAAAGTAGTTCCTACGAACAAAGTCTCTCCCCATATTTTATAAATTGGGACCTAATGGGTGATGCTGTTAAGATTTATGAATATTCATTTTCATCTTTAAATATTGAACCTTGTCCTTCCCATCTAGTTCCCTTCACAAATGACAAAGTCTCTCTCATCTTCAGGATTCTCTGTGTCTTCATTTCCTTTGGGGGTACCTGTGATTCACCCATTCTGAATCAACTTTGAAAAGTTATTTAAATGGAAAACCAAATCTATTATTTTGTTCTGCATTAGGGTGGAAGGAGGGCCAGCGAATTCTATGACTTATCTTTGTGCTCAAATCACCTGAAAGGCAAGATACCACTTTGTTACAGAATAATCACTTACTAATTAAAATAGCTGAAGATTTATGTCTCAAGGTCTTCCTGAATACCCCAATACATCCTTGTGTTATGCTTTCAGAAACAATTCCTTCATATAGAATAATGCAGTTCTACTGAAAATTTCTTCATATATTTTGTGTGATGTGTTCCTCAGTGTATAATCTTGTATTGTGTGTGAAGTAGCTGTGACTTAGCAATCAGTATAAAAAAGCCATAAAATCTATACTTGTCTACTGTCTTTAGCAAATGACCTTATTACAGCATATTTTAGTGGGATGTCTGTGTGTAAGTGGCGATTGCCATAAAATAAATTGTGTCATTAAATTTATTCAGTTGAATGTGGTAATACCTATATATAGATATATTCAAATAAGCATATTGCTTCAAATAATCAGTCTTGAATCTTTTAGGGCTTTCAATAATGAGAGGTGTCTTCTGAAGACTGCAGCAGCAGTAAACTCCTTCTGCTCTTGAAAATGCAGTATTATTTGTATGATAGAGATGTCCCAGCAGTAAGAGTGAACACTGTAAGAATAATAATAGTTTGGTCTCAGGATCTGGTATAGCCCTCCAGTCTCTTGGATGTATTGGCACCAAACTAACGAGTTTTAAAATGAATTTTGTAGAAATCAGTAAACATGTTGAGAAGCCATAAATAACTAGGGACTGTCAGCATCACATACTAGAGTGAATATAATCTACTTCACCATTTTCATTTGCACAATTTGCAACATTTACAAAAATATGTTTGTATCATTGTTGGGTAAAAACAAAGTTAATCTTCACGATGGTACATTTCATAAGCAGCAAACCAGTGCAATTCCTTAATCTTTTGGGGCAATACCCCAAATAGGAAATTTCAATATATATAACAACTTACTCCTAATTTCGCCTAAGGAAGTACTTGAGCACCACAGTTTAATGTACTACTGAAGTTTAAAGATGTACTCAATAAATTAGTATTATTAATAAAGTTGTGCTTTCTGCTGTATTTCTCCACCAATTACGAATAAAGCAAAATTGTAAAAAATAAACCAAATGATAGGAATTAGTTATTAGTACTTTAAAATTCTTTTAATTTTTATTAACATTAAATTCAACACCAGTTATCTGTTGTATATAACAAGAATTTTAAATACTTGCACACCAATTGAGCTTTGTAAAAATACCTTTTTGCCAAAATCAAGTTCTTTGACTTCTTGCTAATTCTTATATGTCTGTAGGGGTACTTTGAGGGTTTTGAAAGATATATCAGGAGCAGTTTAAATCTTAGTGCAGAACATTTTCCTAATCATTTTACTATATTACAAAATTTACTCTATGATATTTTATAATAAAACAAAATTATCAAGTATTCTGGTCTTTTACATATTATTATGCCCAAACATCACTTTCTATAAGTCTATTACTTTGTACATATTTTAAAAAAAAAAATCACAGTGGGTATTTTGTCCTAGTGAGGAAGTATAATGCAATATACGGCATTGATTTTTAATGAAAATCCACTTAAATGTAGGGCAGAGAAACTAAGTTGTAAATGTATATTTTCATCTGACTGATAAAATACAAGTGATATTCA
>CAWTZB010000151.1:102500-144120 GCA_963919705.1 Alexandromys oeconomus | reverse complement strand
TACCGAAGTTCAGACTGTCCTGAACAAGACTGTGGACTGTTCTCAAAATCAGGCAATAGGAAGCAGGAGGTTGATTCTTGGTCAGCCGACTCAAGTTCTGACCTCTCTCCCCAATCCAGTCTGACTTCTTTCGTCTGCAGAGGTCTCAGACTGTTTGGGTCTTCACATAGCATCCAAAATCATTACCCAAGTAACAGACTAGTCTCAAGTGCTTCTTCAGGAACAAGAAACCAAGCTTCCTTATTCCTCACTGAACACAGCACGGGAATCCTGGTTATTCCAACACCCAGCCTGGTTCTGGAGATCAAAGCCCTCTGAGCCGCTTTACCCATTCAGGAGACACAAGTGCCCCTACCTAGCAGCACCAGACATGAAGCGTGCCTTTAGGAGGTGAGACACAGCTCAGAACAGCACACTCTTGTGCTTGCACACTCACAGGAATGAGTCAGGTTCGGTAAAGTAGGGAACACACCTGTGGAAAAGTTACAGATGGCTCTAGACTTTGAACTGGAGTTAGCCATCTTTACAAAATTGATGTAGATGTTCTGCAAAGCTTCAGAATTCCTCTTCTTTGCTGAAGGAGATGGGGTAATAGCATCAGTCTGGTCCTTGTTGGAGACACATACTAAGTAGTCTTCACTTTCCAAGGGATTCAGGTTACAGTCATTGTTAGGGTCCTAGAGAAGTCCCACAAAAAACCCCCACCATCCATGTAAGCAATCAACAAGAGCATTTATTATCTCTAGAGTAAGAGTTCCAGCATGTCTGGGGCCACACATCTGACACAAAAACTAATTGACGACCTCAAGAGTAGCTCACAGGTTCCTTTTATACACAGCTAAAGGAATTCTAAAGCAGTTAGGTCTTCCTATCTGGGATTGGCCTATGTGCATGACAATTGTATTAGTACATTGCTAATTGGTAAGAACTAGCAGGGGCTGGCGAGGGCTTTATTTTATCATTTTTGGGCAAATCTGGACAAGTCCCAGGCTCTGTCCTTATGTGGTTATTGTCTTGAGATACTGTGGGGGCTGGGTCAAGCCTGGTATGGTCTATCTCCTTGTCCTTATTGTTGGGGGCATTGGTGATTGATTGCCCTTTGTTCATGGCTTGCTTAGAAACTGTTTGTTCGGTTTCAAGAGGCAGGTCTAAACTAATTTATTAGGAGTCTGTCAGGTTATTTCCCTGGCCTTCTCAAATCCTGAAGATGTTTGTTTGCAGACTTGTATTGTTATTTTAAAACCATCAGTGAGACCGTAGAGACATATTCTTTGATAAACTTGACCGAGACATTATTATACATTGTCCACCAGTTAGAGCCAACAGTAAGAGGATTAAGGGCCCAGCTAGGGTTGGTAGGAGGGTAGTTAATCATGGTGAATGGCTAATAGGGATTCATAACATCGTTTATTTTGTTGGCTGTCTCATTGTCTGTCTTGCAGTCACTTCTAAGTACTACCATGGGGTCCTTAATAACTCCAGAATGGTTAACATATAAACAGCATTGGTCTCCTAAGGCCTTGCATGGGCCCACTTGTTGAAGGAACAATAGGTCAAGGCTCCTTCTGTTTTGGAGAAGAAGTTCAGCTAGAGAGGAGAGTGATTCTTCCAAATGTGCAACAGATTTTTCTAGGGCACCAACATCTCTATCTATGGCCATTCTCAAGGCCCTGTAATTTGTTTCTTCTAATACCAAAGCTGAAATTCTGGTACCTAGGGCCCCAGCTATGTGGATGCCTAGGAAGGTGGGTACAAGACAGTTGTGATAACTTCTCATTTTTTTTTCTCTTCTAGTCATGTTTTTAGTTGGCGAAAGATTTTATCATCAGGGTAGTAGACTATTCTGACTGGACCAGGACACAGAAATCTTTAGTCTGATTTAAAACCTGAGTATTAACACTGAGAGTCAAACCAGAGGCACATTGCTAACAGGTGTCATCTGGTGGGATCGGGAAGCCTGCTGCCATTGGATTCTGAGTGAGATTCCAAAGATGGGAATAATCGTGCAGAGGTTGGCCTAAACAGAGACCAATTCCCATTACTAACAGCAAAGTGAGCCTCCCCTTATTCAGTAGTTGCCATCTGCAAGTTTGTGTGTCATGGGTTTGGTTCAGGGTCTTGCTGTAGGAAAATCCTTCAGTCAGTAGCCTTTAAATTACCCGCCCACTTGGGGATGGCCTCTTATACCATAAATGCGGAAGTAGAGCCTGAACTCCCTCTGGATTTCCTGTTTGAGCAGAGGACTGTGATCTGTGAGTCTACCCCTAAATAAATAACCCTGAGCTAGTGTGGGTTTTCTTTTTAGTGTCCCTCTTCATCTGGCATCCTATGTGGATCCCAACTCCACACCTACTGGGTGGACCAGCCTAAAATCAAACGGTGAATGACCCAGAAGGTCTCCCACCCCCATCCACCTGGTTTGCTTTTACCCACTAAGCAGGTTTTTTGTAAAAACCTCACCACAATGAAGTTAAGTGCACTGTGACTTGGAAATTTCCCAAGCTAGCACACAATTTCCCCCTACTGCCGCGTTCCCTCTGGTGCAGCGAATGGCACAGCTTCTGATTTGTGCTCCCTACTCATGAGTTCTGGACTCCTTGGTTCATTGGAATTGATTTAATTGCTTTCAATTTGCCAAGCAAAGCATATTTGTTCGTATTTAACCAGTACCAAGGCGGAAAAGCAATGCGCTGCAGAACTGTTTGTGCCACCACTGGTCATGATTCTGAAATCGTGACACCTGCTGGACAATAAAGATTATTACACCTAAAAGAATTTACTGGATCTCATAACACAGATAACAGACAACATTACTATGCAAAATTTTAATAACATTTTGCTGATACTATGTATTGTATTTTGCAAGGCTTATATGGTTATTGTGGTAAAACTATTTGTTGGATATTGGACTCAGTTTTCTCTTCATATTATATACTTAAAGAAATGATTTTTATAACAGAACCAAAAATGAGGCAATTTTAGAAATGATAGTCTATACAGACTAACAATGAACCGCTATCTGACAGGATTAATAGCATTGAAAATCAAAAGTTACCTGAAATAATTAATGCTATTGAAAAGGATAACAATAATTTTACAGACAAAATTCACTCCGTGTCAAAGGGCACTGAGAAATTATCTGAAAGAATTAATACTGTTGAATTTTGAAGCTGCTAAACAATCCCACACCAGTTAGAATTATGGATAATAAAATGGTTAATTATTTGAGGGGAAAAAACTTATATATCACCATCCCAAACAACAGTTGTCTAATCACAAACAGGAAACAGAGAGTCTAGCAGCCAGAATGGGTGCTAGAAGCAAAAGAGGGGTTCAAGCACTAAAATATATAGATTTAACACAGGGAATTGAATGTATTCAGAAACATTCCAAGATAAATGATCATGATTTGGCCTTCTGGCAAGAACTTGCATTCAAATGTTTAAATGAATATTCATCAAACAAGTATTCCAAACCAAATGTTCAGAAGTTGCAATGGATTGTGTCTGGATGCATGGCACGGCAACTGAAGCATAGTTATGACAGAATAACTCACCTCCCAACAGAATTTGACAATCAAAAATGGTTAAAACGTTATGATAGTTTAGTATATAGAGTATTGTTGAAATAGGAGCGGCGGGGCTGCATCCCCAGCACCCCGGCTGCCTGCTAGCTCATGCCCAAAATAACAACACACAAATTGTATTCTTTTAAACACTGCTTGCCCATTATATCTAGCCTCTTCTCGGCTAACTCTCTCACCTGGACTAGCCCATTTCTAATAATGTGTGTAAGCACCCCAAGGTGCACTTACTGGGAAGATTCTAGCCTACGTCCATCCTGGGTCTGAGCTTCATGCCTCTGCCTCAGAGCGCAGAGCTATCGCGTCTACCTGGGAGAGCTGAGCATGGTGTCTCTGCTCCAGAGAGCAGAGCTGTCGTGTCTCTCCGGGAACAGAGCAGAGCAGAGTCTGACCTCACTTCCTCTTCCTCCCAGCATCCTATTTTGTTTACTCCTCCCACCTATGTTTTAACCTATCAGGGCCAAGGAGTTTCTTTATTGCTTAACCAATGAAATCAACAATTGATATATGACACTCCCACATCACTTCCCCTTTTTCTGTTTAAACAAAAAAAGAAGGCTTTAACTTTAACGGAGCAAAATTACATATAACAAAACAGTTATCAAGTAAAAATTACAATAATCTATATCATAACTAAGGAAAACTATAACTATAGCTAACTATTCTTAACTACATCAAAGACTCCAGAAAGATACAATATTACATAAGCAAACAAGAAAAAAGCAACTTTCAAACTCTAGAAATGACAGACATCTCTCTGCCTGGTCAGTCACCCAAAGTTCCTCTGTACCATTGGGGCATCCATCTTCAGCCTACAGGCCCATAGTTTCCAGCAGACATTTCCACAAAGCAGGAAATTTCAAAGGCAGTCACTATCTGCTTGTCCTGAAGAATGTCTTGCAGACTCTTTCATGAATCAGGAACCCCAAAAGGTCATCTCACCTTTAGGCAAGTTCAGCAGTCCTCTCTCTGCGGGTTCTCTGTGTCCAGTTGATGCAATAGTCCAGGCAAGAGCAGTTTCTTGTCCAAATGGCTATCAAACTCCATAAGGATCCTCTTCGATGCCCATCTTTTTCTTGAAGTAAATTGGTGCTGCCAGGAGCAGAGTGTCTCATTTTCATGAAAAGTCCTAAGTTATTAAAACATTTAATAGCATATTCCATAGTCTTTGAAAAATATGAAGAATGCCTATCTAAAATATATCTATGCACATCTAGAAAATCTTAACTAACATGACTACAGGCTTGACTATTATTGATGATTATCCATTAGCAACCTATATTTCCTAATTATACATTACATTTTAAAAAGTGAACTACACAATCACAATACCTTAATCAAGATTAGAAATATACATATACATATAACAAAATTGACCTTAAAATCCATACCAATGCAAATTATTCATATCTATGTCATATCCCCCTTTAAATGTAAAAGAACATTTATAAACCATATTTGGGAACATGGGCGCAGTTTTTTTCTCTCCAAACTGCTTCCTGCTGAATGGGGGCATCGTTAATTAGGTCTTTCATGGTATAACCTGTGTGCTAGTTTCATCTCAGTTGTCAGTTGAGTGAAGCAATTTTCTGAAGGTATTCACAGCAACCGTTCAGGAGGGTGTGGTCCATCATACCATAATGGAATAGAAGAAATGAACAGGGTCTCATCCTCTGTGAAAACAAAATAGGAAACTCCTTTTGAAAGCATCATGTCCTTAGATCCAAATTTCAAAGTCAAGGCATCAAAAGCTCTATAATGGATTAGTTCAGGAGCATTTATAAACAAATATCTTTTAGCATCTGTTGCTCCTTCCTCAGCATTCAAACAATTCAAAGAGAGCATAATAGTATACAGTATCAAGATTCTCTGTGTATTTTCCATCTTTGTACACTTTATTTTAACCTCTATTTCGTTTATTTTTACTTTTATTTTATATTCTCTGTATCTCTTTGACCTGGAATAACTCTGTGGACCAGAGTTATTCCAGAGATCCGCCTGTCTCTGCCTCACAGAGATTAAAGGTGTATGCTACTACACCTTGAAATTACAGAGATCTGTTTGTCTCTGCCTTCTAGGCACTGGGATTAAAGGCATGTGCTACCACACCTTGAAGTCACAGAGGTCAATCTCCCTCTGCCTCCCGAGCATTGGGATTAAAAGCATGTACTACCACACACAACTTCTCTTTTTCTTACTTTTTTTTTTACTTTAAGAGTTTTAACTTTTAGTCTGCATACATTTTTAACACTGTAAATCATTTAAAAATTTTCTTTGTCTTTGTTGCTCTCTTTACTGCATCTCTCTCTGTTTTTCTGACCACATGAGTCTTTAATTTACCAAGCAATCTCAGTAGGACTAAAGCCGTGGCTTTGCCGGCTAGATCCAGTCCATTCCTTAGCTTTCCAGCCTCATTTCAGATATACAGGCTGTAGCCATGTTTATAGCCACAACTCTATGGCATTTCAAGGTCCCTGCCAGCCAGCAAGGGAGCTACAACAGACAACACTCAGGTCCTCTCTCTGTAGTCGGCCCTCCTGCCTCAGTCAGAGTTTGCCCTGGCAGGACAGCCCAGAAAGCCAGCATTTTTAAACGGCGCAGCTTTTTTCCTGCTATGGCTGAAAACCGAAAAGCATGCGTTCAGCTTTTTGTCAACACCGTTTAAGTGTTTCGTGGCAGGACCTCTTAATGAGCTGCAGGGTTTTGCAGCTAAAGCTGAGTCAGGAAGCCTCTCTTAGATGAGAGTGCTTGCTTGCCTCTAGCAAGCAGAGTAGACCCAAGAAATTTCTGCTACCAAGAAAACATGTTTCACTCCATTCTTTCCCAAGCTTTCTCAGGCTTTTTGTGGATTCGGTTAGCCCCACATTGGGTGTCATTTGTTGAAATAGGAGCGGCGGGGCTTCGTCCCCAGCACCCCGGCCGCCTGCTAGGATTGGAATACCAAGATCAACATTCCTGCAGTCCCAGAAACTCATACTTCTGGGAAGAATAGTATAAGGTACTATACACAAAGGTCATGAGCCATTCAGGTTGTACAAGAATACAAAGCAACTAGCAAACCTTTAGAGGTACCAATGTCCCTACCTTTAAAATGATTAACTGTGAAACCAATGTGGGTTAAACAGTTGCCTTTAGCTGTCACAGTTGTGTGTGTGTGTGTGTGATTGCCATGTGTCAATAAAGTTGTGTGTGTGTCTCGATAATAAGCAATGTCTAAGTGCGCTTGCATCATTAATAATTGGAAAAAAACAGTTGCCTTTAACAGAAGACAAACTGCAGGCTTTAGAACAGCTGTACAGGAACAACTAGATGCTCACCATATTGAAGAATCAAGTAGTCCTTAGAATTCTTTGTATTGTTGTTAAAAATCTGGTAAATGGAGAATGGTGACAGATCTAAGAGCTGTCAACAAGGTTATACAACCTATGGGCCCTCTACAATCTGGAATTCCTCTGCCTTCTCTATTACCAAAAGGATGGCCTCTTATAGTTATTGATTTCAAAGATTGTTTCTTCAATATATACTTGTCAGAAAAAGACAGAGAAAAATTTGTCGTCACAGTTCTTACTTAATAATAATCCTCAGCCTACTAGGAGATACGAGTGGATCGTCCCCCCACAGGAAATACTCATCCCCACCCTATGCCAATACTTTGTAAGCCAGCCATTGGAAATAATATGTAAAAAATTTTCTAAATCTTATAATTTACCATTACATGGATGACATTTTGCTATCTGATTCAAATGCAGATACTTTAGAAAGAATGTTTGAAGAAGTAAAGAAAGTTTTGTCAAAATAAGGATTATAAATTGCCTCTGAAAAAATATAGAGAGGAGATTCTGCCAGTTACCTAGGTTATAAAATAGGTTTACAGAAAATTAGAACACAAAGGCACAAATTAGGAGAGACCAATTGTGGACTCTAAGTGACTTTCAAATATTGTTAGGAGACATTTTCAGTCTAAGATTTAACACCTGATCTAATAGTTTATTTAAACCAAACATTATATGGTGACATGATTTGAATAATCACAGAGAATTTAACCACTGAAGCAGACATGCTTGACATGATGTCATGATGCTGATAGCACTACTATAAGACCTGTTTTGGGTACCAGGTGCTCAAGATGGTTCCAACTTGGTTAGCTGAAATGGTGCACCTTTTTACAACTTTCTGACCAGAGCTTTAAATAGGAACCTCAGAAAAACCCTACCGAATACTCAGACACTATTTGCATTTATACCAGACAGTAATCTTGAAACTTAACCACCCTTTTACTTTCACAGGATCCCATAGAAAGAACATCAACCCCATGACGACTCCAAGTAATTCTAGAAGACAACGTCCCCTCTTCCAACAGAGTTTGTCCTCAGGGTTAGGGACATCAATTAGGGGTTGATTATAATTGGTATAGGGTTTGGGGTTGGGGGGAAATTATGTAGCCTTTTGGAAAAAAAGGGAAACTGGATGGGATAATAGATTAGTGTGAACTTAGTCACAGTAATAATGATAGTGAGTAATAGAGTGAATTAATATAGATTCTTGTATATTGATACAAACTTAAATTATATTGAATATGTTCCAATTTTAGTCTACAATGTTTGTATACCTAGGCAAAGTTATTTTGTCATATTGTA
Source organism: Alexandromys oeconomus (assembly GCA_963919705.1). Taxonomy (NCBI): domain Eukaryota; kingdom Metazoa; phylum Chordata; class Mammalia; order Rodentia; family Cricetidae; genus Alexandromys; species Alexandromys oeconomus. The sequence continues at coordinate 135,900 of CAWTZB010000151.1, read as the reverse complement.
AGCATACACACTTCTAACTCTGCTTAAGACATTTTGTATATTGATACAATTTTAGGATGTATTTATCATATTGCAAAATACATTTCTACCTCTGATCAAGGTACTTAAACATTGAGGTCATTGTACTCATTTGTTGCACAGTTGTTTAAAAATTATTTAATATTCTAATGTGAAGTCTTAGTCTTTAAGTTATATAGGCATTAAGAATTATAGGTCAATAGTCATCAATATTTGTCATACTTATAGTTAGACTAATCAGGTTCTTTAGATACATAGATATTGTATTTGCATAGATAGGTAATCTTCAAAGAGCTGTAGAATATGGCATCTAAATAACTCAGGGTTCTGTTGACATGTGACACGATTTCTCCTGGCAGCACTGATCTGTTTCCTGAGAGAATGTTAGGCACCAAAGCCACTCCACTTGGAGCTTGTTTTCTTCTTGGCAAAACTGGCCTTTGGGCAAGGAACTGCCCATGCATTAACCATTGACAAAATGCATGTCTGGACATGACAAGCAGGATAGAAAATAAAAGACTGTCAAATCCTTCCCAGACAGGGTAAGACAGTTTTGAAAAATTTCCTGCCTCTGAAAATGGTCCGTCAGTTACTCTAGGCCTTAACCAAAGTTTGTTGCTCCAGTGTTTCAAATGAGACTTTGGATGATTGTCCAGGTAGCCAGTTGTCTCTGTCATTTGTTGTACATTTTGGAAGTTGTTTGATTGCACTTCTTGTTTACTCAAGTAATATTATTTTCCTTCTCAGGTCTTTAATAGGATTGAAGATTAAATAGTCATAGTTACTTTCTTCTCATGACTTGACCAAGTTATTTTTAATACAAGTCTTATATTCCTTAGGATAGGATAATTATTGAAACATTTATCACGTTTCTTGCTTAATATTGTTTATGCTAGTTGTAGTTCTAATTTTTATACTTGATATTTGTTCTTTTTTTTTTTGGTTTTTCGAGACAGGGTTTCTCTGTAGCATTGGTGCCTGTCCTGGATCTAGCTCTTGTAGACCAGGCTGGCCTCAAACTCCCAGAGATCCGCCTGCCTCTGCCTTCCTAGTGCTGGGATTAAAGGTGTGTGCCACCACCGCCCGGCTTGATATTTGTTCTTATTGTATATAGTTTTGTATTAGGCTTAGAACTCTCTTATTTAAACAAAAGGGGAGATGCTGTAGGAAAATCCTTCACTCAGTAGTCTTTAAGTTACCTGCCCACTTGGACGTGGCCTTGTATACTATACATGCTGATGTAAAGTTTGTCTCCCTTTCTCTTTTGGCTGCTGGACTCCCTGCTCAAGCAGAGGACTGTGTTCTGTGAGTCTATCACTAAATAAATAACCTTCTATTATAGTCAATTCTAAGCTAGTGTGGGATTTCTTTTTAGCATCCCTCTTAAGGATCAGATACTGGGATTTTAGTATCATCAGCTTACTGGTACCCAGACAAGAAATATCATTTATTTAAGGCTTCAATGATGCAAAAGCCAACATTAATCGGCAGAAGCAGAAGGGCCAACAGCCCTGTGATGGCTGACAGAATTTCTTATCTAGAAGGAAATTGGAATGGGGAAAAGTATATCTCAGGTACCCTATAATAAGAAATTCTCTTTTTGTCTAAAGTTCCAACAGGGAACAAGGGACTATGCATTCTCTTCTGTGATTGCTTCCTGTTGATCCTAGGATGTTGTTTTCAAGACTCTGGAAGGCTAGTTAGTCAAAGTCAAGGAGGGAATTAAGAAGCATCTGGTTCACTGACCAGCTAAAGAGACAGCATTTACATCAGCTGGATTGGTTCATACCAGTGTTCAGCAAGTCAGGGTTCACAGTCATTCGTAACAGGTCATAGTAACTACTTGACATTTGGATATGTCTATTAGCCATGTGAAAACCTCCTGAGACAAATGTGGACCAGGGACAGAAGTTAAAATTTATGAACTTAAAGGGAAATACTACATTTGGAACTTTTAGGCTTATATTCCTAGAAATTGGGGAGGAGAGAAGACCCAAGACCTGGAGAGAGAAGAAATACCATCCTCAGGAATAGACAAGTGAGGGAACTCAGACTGTATTGCTCTGGAGTCCTTTGACCCATGAGAAATGAACCCAAATTTCATGATACTCTCTATTCTCTGAAGTTTATATGATTTTTCATTTTATAAAAAGACATAAAAGTTTTAGATACATAATGTTATCAATCTGTACTGAAATCCCTATTGCAGAATAAAAGGTAATAGGTGTCTGTATAACATCAGGAGGAGACTCCAGATGATCAGTTGTAATAAGTCTACTTAATTGGTTTATCTGGACTTGATTTAATTTTGGTATGTGGTACTTATCCAGAATATTGTTCATTTCCTTTAAATTTTCCAATTTTGTGAAGTACATGTTTTTAAAATGTGACCTGATGATTCTCTGGATTTCCTCCACGTATGTTGTTATGTCCCTCTTTTCATTCCTGATTTTATTAATTTAGATATTCTCTCTGCTTTTTTGGTTAGTTTGGATAAAGGTTTCTCTATCTTATTGATTTACTCTAAGAATCAACTCTTTGTCTCACTGATATTTTGTATTGTTTTCTTTGCTTTTATTTTATTGCTTTCAGCCCTAAACTTGATTATTTTCAGCTGTCTACTCCTCCTGGATGTGCTTGCTTCTTTTGTTCTAGACTGTTCAGTAGTTCTGCTAATACACTAGTGTGGGATTTCCCTACATTCTTCATGTAAGTATTTAGTGCTATGAACTTTGTTCTTATCACAGTTTTCATTTCGTTTTTTTCTCCTAAGTTTGGGAATGTTGTGCTGTCATTTTCATTGAATTATAGGAAGTCTTTAAATTCTGCCTTTCTTTTTTTCTTTTTTGATCTAGTAGTTATTCAGTTGAGTATTGTTCCATTTTCATGATTTTATGGGCTTTCTGCAATTAGTGTTGTGGAATTCTAACCTAAACCATGGTGATCCAATAGGTTTATTCCTTTTTTATTTTATCTGTTGAGGTTTGCTTGTTTCTGAGTATGTGGTCAATTTTAGAGAAGGGGCTGTGGGGCAATGGTCTTGTGCTTTGTAAAGATTTGTCACTTGTATTTTAATAAAATGCTGATTGTCCAGTAGCCAGGCAGGAAATACAGGTGGGGCAAACAGGCAGGAAATGGAGGCAGGACAATGAGAACAGGGAGAATTCTGGGAAGAGGAAAGAGTCAATCTGCCATGTCACAGGGGAAGTCAGACATGAAGGAAGCAAAAATGAGAAGCCTTACTAATAAAGGTACCAAGCCACATGGCTAACACAGACAAGAGTTATGGGTTACTGTAAGATGTAAGAATTAGTTAATAAGAAGCCTGGGCTAATAGGCCAACCAGTTTATAAATAATATAGATCTCTGTGAATTTTTTTGTGTGTGGGGGTGAATGGCTGCAGGACTGGGCAGGACAGAAACCTCTGTCAACAAATGTGTAGACCTCTATGTGTTTATTTGGAACTGAACAGCTGTGGGACCAGGTGAGACAGAAATCACTGTCAACAGAGAAGGTTCCATGGGGTGCTGAGAAGAAGGTATGTGCTTTTGTGTTTGGGTTGAATGTTCTATAGATGTGTTTTAGGCCCATTTGAGTCATAACATCTGTTAATTCTTTTATTTCTCTGTTAACTTTCTGTCTGGCAGACCTGTCTAGTGGCGAGAGTGGGGATACTGAAGTCTCCCACGATTAATGTGTGGAGCTTGCTGTGTGATTTAAGTTTTAGCAATAGTTCTTTTTACAAATGAGGGTACCCTTGTATTTAGGGCATACATGTTCAGAATTGAGACTTTATCTTGATGGATTTTTCTTTGATGAATATGAAATGACCTTCTTCATCTCTTTTGATTATTTTTAGTTTGAAGCCTATTTTGTTAGATATTAAAATAACTACATCAGATTTTTTTTCCAGACCATCTGATTGGAAAATCTTTTCCCAATCCTTTACTCTGAGTTAATGTCTGTCTTTGAAGTTGAGGTGTGCTTCTTGTATGTAGCAAAAAGATGGATTCTGTTTTCATATCCAACCTCTTAGCTGGTGTCTTTCTGTGGGCAAATTGAGTAAATTGATATTAAGAGATAATAATGTCCTGTGATTGCTAGTTCCTGTTATTTTTGTTTTTGTTATTGTTGGTGGTATTGTGTGTGTTTCTCATCTTAGGGATATGTCATGTGGATTATCTATTGCCTGTGTTTTTGTTGATGTATCTAACTTCCTTGGGTTGGAGTTTTTCTTCTAGTACTTTCTATAGGGTTGGATTTGAGAATAGGCATTGCTTAAATCTGGTTTTGTCATGGAATATCTTGGTTTCTCTGTCAATGGTCATTGAAAGCTTTGCTGGATATGTTAGTCTTGGTTGGCATCTGTGGTCTCTTAGTGTCTGCATAACACCTGACCATGACCTTCTGCTCATTGTTTCCATTGTGAAGTCAGGCTAAATTTTGATAGGTATGCATTTATATGTTACTTGGCCTTTTCCTTTGCAGCTATTAATAGTCTTTCTTTATTCTGTATGTTTAGAGTTTTAATTTTATGTGTTGAGGAAACTTTTTTTTGGGTCCAGTCTATTTGGTGTTCTGTATGCTTCTTGTATTTTTATAGGTAAGTACTTCTTCAGGTTGAGAAAATTTTCTTTTATGATTTTGTTGAATTTATTTTCTGTGTTCTTGAATTGGACTTATTTTTCCTTTTTCCTATTATCCTTAAGTTTGGTCTTTTCATGGTGTCACAGATTTCACGGATGTTTTATGTTAAGAATTAGTTGGAACTTACATTTTTTTTGACCGATGAATCTATTTGCTCTATGATAGCTTCAACTCCCTGACATTCTCTCTTCCATCTCTTGTATTCTGTTGTTTATGACTGCATCTGTAGTTCCTTATCATTTATCCAGATTTTTCATTTCCAGAGTTCTCTTGGTTTGGGGTTTCTTTATTGCCTTTTTTCAATTTTAAGTCTTGGACTGTTGCCTTCACCTGTTTGACTAATTTATTTTGAGGGGGGTTATCTTTAAGGGATTTATTAACTTCTCCCAATTTTTAGCTCATCTTTTCTTCAATTTCTGTAAGGGACTTTTTCATTTCCTCTTCCAGTACCTCAATCATCTCCATAAAGTTATTTTTAGTGTCATTTTCTTCTACTGCATCTGAGTTGGGATGTTCTGGTTTTCTTACTGTAGAACCACCAGTTTCTAGTGATGCTGTACAGCTCTTTCTGTTGTGTAGTGTATTTTCCACTTGTTGTCTAACCATTTCATTCTCTAATTAGTATGTGTGGAGTCGGTGCTTCAATTGGTGATGTTGGGGCTATGGCACCCTTAAATACTCATTAAGGTACAGGGCAGGGCTGATCCTCTAGTGATCATTCCTCCAGATTCAGATGGGCCCAAGGTTCAGATGGTATCTCCTCTTGATGCAACTGGTGCCATGGTTCTGGTGGTCACTCCGCCAAGTGCACATGGTATCCTGTCTCTGCTGATTGCTGCTCTTGGTGACATTGGGGCTGAAGCTAAGGCTCTGGCTATTGCATAGCTTCTGGAGGCCTCTGTTGTCACCATGGGCCATGGTGGGTATTGATGCTCTCTCCTGGCATGGCAGGCTTTGAAACTACCCACATGTTTTAAACAAGAAATTTGTTCTCTTATTTAGCAGTAATCATGAACATGTTATAGATTAAAATTACTCATGGAATTAAACATAATTCCAGGCTTTAGAGTGTAATTCAAATTCAATGGTAGAATGTTCAACCTAGCATATATGAGGTCCTAGTTTTGATCCTTACCACTGAGGGAGAAAACATAACAAATAACTAGGACCCCAATAACATCAATTTCAATTCACTAAGTCTAGCCTGGATCCAAGTGCTAAATGCTTAAACATTGTGAGAGGTTCTAATGGACAGTCATCTTGTGAGATCTCTGCCTCCTAAGCAGTGGTCCATGGACCAGAAACAGCATCTGCCTCATTCATCCAATGAGCTATCCAGATTCCAGAGATGAGAACTCAATGTCTTATCTACAGCAGAGGACAAAAGAAGTGTGGTTGTATCTAAATCTGGTGCCTTCAAGGTCAGAAAAAGGCATGGGAAGTCCTGACACTGGAGGGACAGATGGATGGGAGCTACAATGTGAATCCTGGGGATAAACCAGGGTCTTTTGGAAGAGTCATCTTTCCAACCCTTAGATTTTTAAAAATTACATTTTCTTTATGCATGTGTATAGACAGACACTCTTGTGACACTCAGGTAGAGAAAAGAGGACAAATTTTGGAACCTGTTTTCTTCTTCCATCATATGGTTGTTGGTGATTGAACTCGGGTCATCAGGTTTGGCAGCAAGTAAAGTTAGTTCCTGAGCCATATTGTTAGTCCATTGTTTTACTATTTTTAAGAGGTGTTCCCATCTCAGTCTATAATGTTAATTGGAGAACTGGCTTTTATATTGTGCAATATTTAAATTATCAACCACAACAATACCATATTTTAAAATCCATTTTTATTTTCATCAGTGAATTTAAGAACTATAACATGGCAGAGATGAACAACTAATAATTTGTAGTTAATGGCCTCTGACATCATGGCAGAAGATCATGGAGCAGTTACATTTTTCTTTGTTCACTCTGGGCTTGTTCGGTTTTCCCTCTGAAAGCAGAATACATCATTTATTTGATGACTCCCAATGTTTGTTCCCATCTCTATCTTAAGTATTTTGAAGCTCAAAGTAGCCCTGGTCTCTTATGCTTGTGAAATCACAACTATATAAGCACCACAGAATAAATCAAATTTGATCAAATACAAATTTGTCAATTCTGAAACTTACAAGGGCACAGAGATGGAAAACAAACAATTTTTATACAATAGTTTGAGACATCAGAGCAGGAGATCTTGGGATAATTACCTGTCCCTTTGTCCTAGGTGAGTCTGGTAGAATTCCTCCCTGAAAGACAGAGAGTTAATGATGGGAGGGTCTTTGCTTTTAGTTTGTGAGTGAGGTATTTCTCACCATCTTCTAGATATTTCTGTCTGTATGTAACCTTGTTAAATACAAGCTGTCTTCATGGAAATTACTTCTCATGTGCCCCACAGTGAGTCAAGGAAATATTTAGATCCAGTTTTCTGTCCTGGTGATTTTCACAGTGAGCTCAGATAAGAGATGCCACTTGATCATCCACAGATTTTAGACACACTGAGTGCTGGTTTCTCACATTCTTCTTTCCCTGTATAGAAAGCTAAATTCTACACTTGTCCACAACTGTCCTCCTCTATGACCCAGCTCAGGGAAAACTGATCCATGACACAGTTTTTGTCCTAAATCTCGAAATAGCCATCCCACCCCTTGGCTTGAGCATCATTTGCTGCAGACTCCTCTCCCCGACAGTAGTAACTGCAAGTAGGGTATAAAGTTGCAGGCTTGCCCTGGCCAGGGGCTCACACCTGTACTCCCCATGACTTCAGATGCAGCTCAGCCAATACTCGATGAGCAAACTTTTGTACTTTATTGTGAGGATGACACAGGGAAAGGGCATCTGAGATATGTGCCAGAAACATCTGTGTACCCTACGTCGAAGAAAATTGGTCCACCAACCAAGGAAATCTCCAGGTTTTCCTAATTTACAGCATTGATAAAAATGAAGAACAAAGAACTTATTTCAAAATTATTTCCCTTCTTTTACTTTTATTTTTGGGTAGATGGAGTTGAGGTAGGCCTTACTCTGTAACCTGTCCTGGAACTCACTACAGAGTGTAAGCCATCCTTGAGCTTGGAGTAATCTCCCTGCCTCAGTCTCCCAAGAGCTGGGATTACAGGTCTGACCCACAATACGCAGCTGTTCAAGAACAAACATGAGACTACAACCTGGAAGAAGAACTTCTGGAACATTCTGTAACTGTAAAGCAGGCATCCACATGAGCACATTATTTTCAGCTATGGAATCATATATTATTTTCATCACTGGCACTCAATTATATTTAAATTTAATATGAATTATATTTAATTTCAATTATATTTAATTTTAAATTTAATTATTTCCATGCTACCAAATTTTCTGCAACTAGTTAATGGTAAAGGTTAAAGGCTTTTCTCCCACCATCCAAAAAATGGAAGTTTAATACATTAAAGAGGATTAAGCTATAACACAAGACAACTGAGGTAACACCCATGTCTGGCAAGTTGGCAACAACCCATGCCATGGAACCTGTCTAAGAAAAATCATTATGGTATTGTTTACGCAGTCATTCTGCTAACATCTGGACACGTGAATTATACCTTGATTGAAGTTACCAGTCATACCTAAAGAGCTTCTAACCTGTTGTCTCACCCCAGAATAATTGAAGCTGTCTGTCACATAGAAGCTTTTAATTCACCATCTTACCCAGGAGCCATGGAAGCTCCAGAATACCTTTATTAAGGATCCCAGGGTCCATCCTCAACAATATATGGTTTGCCTCCAGTTCTTGGATTTTACATGGCCTCCCTCTCATTTCAAACTCCCTGAGAGTGAGCCACTCTCCGTTCTCAGTCTGTATACCCTTCTCATAGATGCCTGTGAGTCCAAGCAGCCAGCTATGAAAACACCTGCACTTGGACCATTATATCCTGATCTGGGGCTGAGGTTTCGTCTCAGGAGGATGTGCATTTCCTTCTCAGTCATCAGGGGCCACACACTCATCCTGATAGGCAAGGACAGAGAATGACTATCACTGATGTTATCCTTTATACTTTTCTTGAAAAGAATCCATCTATTTTATGTGTTTTTGTGTTTTGTCTGTAAGGGTGTCTGGGTACATCATCTGTTCTTATTGCCCACAGAAGCCAGAAAATGGCATTGAATCTTCTGGAACTGTAGTAATAGACGGTTGTGAGCCAAGTGTAATTGCTGGGAATTGAACCTGGGTTCTCTGGAAGAACAGTCAGTGTGCTTAACCAAAAAGTGCTCTCTCCAGCCCTTTTACATTACCTTTAAAAGCATTCTACTGTAATGTTAAAAGATTGTCAAAAGGAATGACTTCAAAATGTGACCAGGATTCTTACTCTTTCTTTAACTGTGACCCAGTGTAGGTCCAACTTGCATTTCAGAAAGGTGAGTGAGGGCAGAAAATTCCCTGCTGGAATCTTGTGAATCCAGCTATGAGGAAGCTGTCACCACAGCTACTTCTATAACATTATACTTCCAGGTCATGACAGTTGGTTATTTCTCATATTTTAGACTCATGACTAGTTGATGTTAAAAGTGATTTAGGATATGTTGTCTACATGGAACAGCTAAATTGCATTTAGGCAGTAGAATCACGGGATAACATTTGTTGCTAACAAAGAACTACTTTGGCGCTAGAGAAATGGTTCAGTGGTGAAGGGCTCTGCTGCTCTTGTAGAAGACCCAGGTTCAGTTCTCAGAACCCACATGGGGGCTCACATCCATGACTCCAGATCTGATGTCATCTTTTGGTCTCCATGGCCACCAGGCACACTCAGTGCACAGACACATATGCAGCCCAACACTCATAGTCAGAAAATAAATGTAAATCTTAAAGAAAAACTTGTTTTATGTCTATTATCTTTTTTATCACAGCAATGTGGTGAGAGAAGTTTTATTCTCATTTTCTAAGAGAGGAGGTTTAGTATTAGGGAGCCTGATGCAGATGACAGAGAAACTGACCTGTGGTTGAGCTATGGTTTGAGTGTATTGCCTCAGGGGTCATATATTGAAATCCTAGTCCTTGACAAGGTGATATGTGAGGTGGCACTATATCAAGGAGGGTGCTGCCTGTGGGAGAGATTAAGATAGTTCTCATGGGACCCCAGCCACGGTCTGGCTTCCTGTCTTATGGTGGGATCTCTTCCTCCTCCATGTCATACCCCTGCCATAATGACACTATGAGGCTGCCTGATCTTGGCCTTTTAGCCGCTAAATCTGTAAGTTAAATAGAACAGCCTGACTGAATATTTCAGTAGAGCAAAGAACACTGGACTAATACACCAAGAGAGCTGAGGTTAGAGTGTATCCAAATTCCAATCCAAATCCTCTGTGTTTATTTTTTTTTAACTTAGCTTAAAGTCTGACAGAGGTTATAGCTAATGGACCCACAAAGGTTGATGCTGACTTTCTCAGACACATATACTTCCCATCCTGGTGTGTTAGGGCTTACTCTGGTCTGAGATGCTAAACAGGTTGTGGGGATAAGCCCCGCCCCTTGGGCGGGCCCACCTCGGGCGAATGTTTACTGATAAATTGGGTGCACAGAAGCCGTGCGCCCCTTGCTTCCTGCTTCGGGTACTCCGCTGGAACCTTGGTTTCGTGAGTCTGGTTTTGTCATTAAACTTCTTCAAATACCTATTACTATTGGTCTTCATTAATCCAAACCGCCACATTTGGCGCGCCAACGTGGGGCACATTAGCCCGCAGCGCCCACAGCAGGTCCTGGGCGGTCGCGATTGCCGCAGCGCTGCCTCGCTCTAGGCCCGCAGTCGCGCCCGTGCCAGCCCTAGGCCCTCAGTCACAACAACAGTAGCGGAGCGCACCTCCCCCACCGCCACGGTCCCGAGCTGCCCACAGCCAGTGCTTTGTTCCTCTCACAGCGCCAGAGGAGTTAACCCCTCCCTCTCTGCCTTGACATTTGGAGCTGAACACTGAAGCTTAAATATTTGCAGTTTTACAACACAAACAGCCACATTTGGCCCTGAAGGGGTCAATTTGAATAAATTTCAGTTTTGAGTTATTTCAGACCGGCTCTCCACGTGGACTCAAGTGGACTCTTTCGTTAACTCTGGCAGGAACCAGTCATTACAGGAAAAAAATTTTTCCTTTTATAAATAAAATGTCTGAGAATATCACCATTCAAAATTTCAACAGCCTTTTTGAGTGTGCCATGTGGGAGATCCTACAAGACGTGTCTAGCACCCCACATCTATGGATCCTTCTGGGATTAGTAGTTTTCCTTGGTATTAAGTGGTTAGACAACAAAAGTCTGACAGAGTCTTTAAGAGACGAATCCAGGATTCTTAAGGCAGAGGTTGAACATCTAAAAACTATTGGAGAAGAATCCAGGATTCTTAAGGCAGAGGTTGAACATCTACAAACGATTAAGCATGACAATGATCTTCTCAAGAATCAGTTTAAAGTTCTGCAGGAAGAGAACAGAATGTTGTTTAACAAGACCATGGTGACTGGAAAAAAAATTTAGAAAAGGTTAAGGGCTGATATTAAGGAGAAATTTATTACTATGGAAGAAGGAACAGCTGATTTAAATAGTAAATTTCATCAGTCACTTTCTGAAGGGACTGAAATATTATCTGAGAAAATTAGAACGGTTGAATGTAACAATCGAATTTTGTCTAAAGCTTATGACAGATTGGTGGAAAGATTGTTAATACAAGAAGGCACGGTTTATGCCATAAAAATTATGTCCAAAGATGAGAACTTATCTCTAATGGACAAACTTCATACTTTAGAATCCTCAATGAAGGCTTTGGAACATAATTCTGGACAGGAGATACAGACATTGCAGAAGGCAATGGTGAATAGAATTGAAAAGATTGAGGAATTTCTAAATTCTGATGAAGAACAAATGGTAGAAAGGCAAATTTTAACTACATCTGTGGGTAAATCCCTCCAGGACAATTTCCACAAATCTCTACCTACCACTCTACCTGCCTTTCCAGTAATAACAACAGAGAAGGTGATTGGTTCCAAAAACCCTAGGGTCATTAAGGAAGATACATGGGAGCCTGTCCGTATGAATGATCTCAAAGAAATTAAACAGGCTGTCATGACTTTCAGGATGCACTCCTCTTTTGTTAAAGAGATGCTAAAATCTTGGGCATCCACAAGCAGAGCTACGCCATTGGACTGGCTCCAGCTGACCTCTGCAGTCCTTGAGAGTGGGCCGCAATTAAAATGGAAATGCTTATTCAGGCAAGAGGCTAGACTTTTAGAACAGCAAGAAAAGGTGAAGGGAAGTGACATCTCCCTAGATAAAATTCTAGGTGAAGGACTCTTTTCCGACCCTCAGGAACAAGCTAATTTGGATGAAAACACACTCTCCATATGCACTGCAGCAGCCTTAAGGGCTTGGGACAGGTACAAGACCCAGGACAGAGAATGGAATCATTTGTCACAATTAAACAAGGTCTGAGAGAACCCTTCAGTGATTTTTTACAAAGACTTACTAAGGCTGTGCAAATAGGGATACGTGACCCTGACGCAAGACGTATAATGACTGAGTCTTTGGCTTATGAAAATGCAAATGTGGAATGCAAAAAGATTTTGGGGCCTTTAAGGTTCAGATCAGCACCCTTGGAAGAATGGGTCTTGCATACACTGGATATTGATACATTTGATTATGGCACTGAAGCATGGATAGAAGAAGCAATTTCCAATGGTAAAAGGAGACACCAGAATACCAAATGTTTTAATTGTAGCAAAATGGGTCATATGAAAAGGAATTGTAAACAATGGATGTTCAGAAATAATAATAATGCATCTTCTAGAAATAACAGAAATAGGAGGACTCAGCCTTCAGGTTTATGTAGAAGACGTGGAAAAGGCAGACACTGGACGAATGAATGCAGATCTACAAGAGATAGAAAAGGCAACCTGATACAGACGGAAAACGTGAGAGAGGGGGCCTCACAGGCCCCCATGGCAAACATGGTTCAGTCATTTCCAGTTTCTGCAGAGAACGTTCCTCGTCAGGACAATTAGGGAAACCTCATGCCTACTGTTACAAACGATAATGAGCAGAAAGATGAGTAATGTGTGTTTTGGCAAACTTCTATAAATGATCAAAGACCTAAGCTGAGAGTGTGTGTATATGGCATTTTTATTACTGGCCTGCTGGACACAGGTGCTGATGTAAGTATCATTACCTCAGAATCTTGGCATCCGTATTGGCCTCTTCAGAATGTAAATGTTCAGCTCCTGGGAATTGGAACCCTATCTCGAGTAACACAGAACACAAGATGGGTTGAATGTATAGGGACTGAGGGACAAATAGGAAAATTAAGGCCATATGTAGCCAATATTGCAATGAATTTATGGGGTCGTGACGTATTACAACAATGGAATACCCAAATTAACATTACTGCTGCTTCTAGAGCTTATATTTCTGAGAATAATATTAAAAGAAATTACAAATGGAGAAAACCAGCCATTCGGGCCATACAAGAACAAGCAATTGAATCCCCTTCAGAGATACCAACAGAATTGCCTCTAAAATGGTGAACTGAGAAATCAATATGGACAAAGCAATGGCCTCTAGCTGAGGAAAAGTTACAGGCTTTAGAAAAACTGAAGGGTTAAGGTTAGGGGTTAGGGTTAGGGTTAGGGTTAAGGTTAGGGTTAGGGTTAGGGTGAGGGTGAGGGTGAGGGTGAGGGTTAGGGGTTAGGGTGAGGGTGACGGTGAGGGTGAGGGTGAGTGTTAGGTTGATGGTGAGGGTTAGGGTGATATTGAGGGTTAGGGTTAGGGTGAATGTTAGGGTTAGGGGTAGGGTTAGGCTGAGGGTTGGGGTTAGGGTTAGGGTTAAATGAGGGTGAGGGTTAGTGTTAGGGTTAGGGTGAGGGTTATGGTTAGGGTTAGGGTGAGGGTGAGGGTTAGTGTTAGAGTTAGGGTGAGGGTTATGTTTATGGTTAGGGTTAGGCTTAGGGTTAGGTTTAGGGGTTAGGGTGAAGGTTAGGGTGAGGTTTAGGGTTAGGGTTAGGTTTAAGGTTAGTGTTAGGGTTAGAGTTAGGGTTAGGTTGAGGGTTAAGGTTAGGGTTAGGGAGAGGTCTAGGGTTAGGGTTAGGGTTAGGGTTAGGGTTAGGGTTAGGGTGAGGGTTAGGGTGAGGGTGAGTGTTATGGTGAGGGTTAGGGTGAAGGTGAGGGTGAGGGTTAGGGTTAGGTTAAGGGTGAGGGTTAGGTTGAGGGTGAGGGTTAGAGTGAGGGTTAACGTTAGGGTTAGTATTATGGTTAGGGTGAGTTTTAGTGTTAATGTGATGGTTAGGGTAAGGTCTAGGGTTAGGGTTATGGTTAGGTTTAGGGTTAGGGTTAGGGTTAGGGTGAGGTTTAGGGTTAGGGTTAGGGTGAGTGTTAAGGTTAAGGTTAGGGTTAGGGTTAGGGTTACAGCTAGGGTGAGGGTTAGGGTGAGGGTTAGGGTGAGGGTGAGGGTGAGTGTCAGGATGAGTGTTAGGGTGAGGGTGAGGGTTAAGGTTAGGGTTAGGGTGAGAGATAATGTTAGGGTTAGGCTTACGGTTAGGGTTAGGGATAGGCTTAGGGTGAGGGTGAAGTTGAGGGTGAGTGTTAGGGTGAGGGTGATGGTGAGGGTGATGGTGAGGGTTTGGGTGAGGGTTAGGGTGAGGGTTAGGATGAGGGTTAGGGTTAGGGTGAGTGTTGGGGTTAGGGTTAGGGTTAGGGTGAGGTTTAGGGTTAGGGTTAGGGTTAGGGTTAAGTTTAGGGTTAGGGTGAGGGTTAAGTTTAGATTTAGGGTTAGGGTTAGGGTTTGGTTTAGGGTGAGGGTTAGGGTGAGGCCGAGTTTGAGGCTGAAGATGAGGGTGAGTGTTAGAGGGAGGGTGAAGGTGAGTGTTAGGTTTAGGGTTAGGGTGAGGGTTAAGTTTAGGTTTAGGGTTAGGGTTAGGGTGAGGGTTAGGGTGAGGGTGAGGGTAAGTGTTAGGGTGAGGGTTAGGGTGAGGGTGAGGGTGAGGGTTAACGTTAGCGTTAGGGTTAGGGTTAAAGTTAGGTTAGGGTAAGGGTGAGGGTGAGGGTGAGTGTTAGGGTGAGGGTGATGGTGAGGGTTAGTGTTAAGGTTAGGGTTAGGGTGAGGGTGAGGGTGATGGTGAGGGAGAGGGTTAGGTTTAGGGTTAGGGTTAGGGTGAGGGTACGTTTAGGGTTAGGTTTAGGGTTAGAGTGAGGGTGAGGATGAGGGTGAGGGTTAGGGTGAGGGTTAGGGTGAGGGTTAGGGTTAGGGTGAAGGTTAGGGTGATGTTTAGGGTTAGGGTTAGGGTTAGGGTGAGGGTGGGGGTGAACGTGAGGGTGATGTTTAGGGTTAGGGTTAGGGTGAGGCATAATGTTAGGGTTAGGCTTATGGTTAGGGTTAGGGTTAGGGATAGGGTTAGGGTGAGGGTGAAGGTCAGGGTGAGTGTTAGGGTTAGGGTTAGGGTTAGGGTTAGGGTTAGGGTTAGGTTTAGGGTGAGGGTTAGGGTGAGGGTTAGGGTGAGGTGAGGGTAAGTGTTAGGGTGAGGGTTAGGGTGAGGGTGAGGGTTAAGGTTAGCGTTAGGGTTAGGGTTAAAGTTAGGGTTAGGGTAAGGGGTGAGGGTGAGGGTGAGTGTTAGGGTGAGGGTGATGGTGAGGGTTAGTGTTAAGGTTAGGGTTAGGGTGAGGGCGAGGTTGATGGTGAGGGTTAGGGTTAGGGCTGGGGTGAGGGTGTGGGTGAGGGTGAGGGTTAGGGTGAGGGTTAGGTTGAGGGTTAAGGGAAGGGTTACGGTTAGGTTTAGGGTTAGGGTTAGGGGTGAGGTTTAAGTTTAGGGTTAGGGTTAGGATTAGGGTTAGGGTTAGGGTGAGGGTTATGGTTAGGGTTAGGGTGAGGGTGAGGGTTAGTGTTAGAGTTAGGGTGAGGGTTATGGTTAGGGTTAGGGTTAGGCTTAGGGTTAGGTTTAGGGTTAGGATAAGGTTAGGGTGAGGTTTAGGGTTAGGGTTAGGGTTAGGGTTAGGTTTAGAGTTAGTGTTAGGGTTAGAGTTAGGGTTAGGTTGAGGGTTAAGGTTAGGGTTAGGGAGAGGTTTAGGGTTAGGGTTAGGTTAGGGTGACGGTTAGGGTGAGGGTTAGGGTGAGGGTGAGTGTTATGGTGAGGGTTAGGGTGAAGGTGAGGGTGAGGGTTAGGTTTAGGGTTAGGTTAAGGGTGAGGTTTAGGGTTAGGGTTAGGGTGAGGATGAGGGTGAAGGTGAGGTTTAGGGTTAGGGTGAGGTGAGGGTGAGGGTTTGGGTGAGGGTTAGTGTTAGGGTGAGGGTTGGGGTTAGGGTTAGGGTTAGGGTGAGGGTGAGGTTAGTGTTAGGGTTACGGTGAGGGTTAAGGTTAGGGTTAGGGTTATGGTTAGGGTGAGGGTTAGGGTTAGGATGAGGGTTAAGATGACGTGTAGGTTTAGGGTTAGGGTTAGGGTGACGTTTAGGGTTAGGGGTTAGGGTGAGGATTAAGGTTAGGGTTAGGGTTATGGTTAGGGTGAGGTTTAGGGTTAGGGTAAGGGTTAGGGTGAGGTGTAGGTTTAGGGTAAGGTAAGAGTTAGGGTGAGGGTGAGGGTGAGTGTGAGGGTGAGTGTTAGGGTGAGGGTGAGGGTGAGTTTGAGGGTGAGGATGAGAGTTAGGATGAGGTGAGGGTGAGGGGTTAAGATGAGGGGTGATGGTGAGTGTTAGGGTGAGGGTTCAGGTTAGGGTTAGGTTTAGGTTTATTGTTAGGGTGAGGGTGAGTGTTAGGGTGAGGCTTAGAGTTGAGGTGAGGGTTAAGGTTAAGGTTAGGGTTAGGGTTAGGTTTAGTGTTATGGTTAGGGTGAGGGTTGAGGGTGAGGGGTTAGGGTTAGGGTTAGGGTTAGGGTGATGTTTAGGTTTAGGGTTATGGTTAGGGTGAGGGTTAAGTTTAGGGTTAGGGTTAGGGTTAGTGTTAGGGTTAGAGTGAGGGTGAGGGAGAGTGTTAGGGTTAGAGTTAGGGTTAGAAGGAGGGTTAAGATTAGGGTTAGGATTACTGTTAGGATGAGGGTGTGCATGAGGGTGAGGGTTAGGGTGAGGGTTAAGGTTAGGTTTAGATTCAGGGGTAGGGTGAGGGTTAGGGTTAGGGTGAAGGTTAGGGTGAGTGTTAGGGTTAGGGTTACGGTTAGGGTTAGGTTTAGGGTGAGGGTGAGGGTCAGTGTTAGGGTTAGGGTGAGGGTTAAGGTTAGGGTTAGGGTTATGGTTAGGGTGAGGGTTAGGTTTAGGGTGAGGGTTAAGATGAGGTGTAGGTTTAGGGTTAGGGTTAGGGTGACGTTTAAGGTTAGGGTTAGTGTTAGGGTGAGGGTTAAGGTTAGGGTTAGGGTTATGGTTAGGGTGAGGGTTAGGGTTAGGGTGAGGGTTAGGGTGAGGTGTAGGTTTAGAGTAAGCTGAGAGTTAGGGTGAGGGTGAGGGTGAGTGTGAAGGTGAGTGTTAGGGTGAGGGTGAGGGTGAGTTTGAGGGTGAGGATGAGGGTTAGGATGAGGTGAGGGTGAGGGTTGGGATGAGGCTGATGGTGAGGGTTAGGGTGAGGGTTCAGGTTAGGGTTAGGTTTAGGTTTAGTGTTAGGGTGAGGGTGAGTGTTAGGTTGAGGCTTAGGGTGAGGGTGAGGGTTAAGGTTAGGGTTAGGGTTAGGGTTAGTGTTAGGGTTAGGGTTAGGGTGAGGGTGAGTCTGAGGGTTATGGTTAGGGTGATGTTTAGGTTTAGGGTTATGGTTAGGGTGAGGGGTTAAGTTTATGTTTAAGGTTAGGGTTAGTGTTAGGGTTAGGGTGAGGGTGAGGGTTAGAGTTAGGGTGAGGGGTAGGGTGAGGGTGATGGTGAGGGTTATGGTTAGGGTTAGTGTTAGGTTGAGGGTGAGGGAGAGAGTTAGGGTTAGGGTGAGGGTTAGGGTTAGGATTAGGGTGAGGGTTAGGGTGAGGGAGAGTGTGAGGTTGAGGGTGAGTGTTAGATGGAGGGTGAGGGTGAGTGTTAGGTTTAGGTTTAGGGTGAGGGGTTAAGTTTATGTTTAGGGTTAGGGTTAGGGTTAGGGGTGAGGGTGAGGGTTAGGGTGAGGGTAGGGTGAGGGTGATGGTGAGGGTTATGGTTAGGGTTAGGGTAGGGTGAGGTGAGGGAAAGTGTTAGGGTTAGAGTTAGGGTTAGAAGGAGGGTTAAGTTTAGGGTTAGGTTTAGGGTTAGGATGAGGGTGTGCATGAGTGTGATGGTTAGGGTGAGGGTTAGGGTGAGGGTTAAGCTTAGGTTTAGGTTCAGGGTTAGGGTGAGGCTTAGGGTTAGGGTGAAGGTTAGGGTGATGTTTAGAGTTAGGGTTAGGGTTAGGGTTAGGGTTAGGGTTGGGGTTAGGGAGAGGGTGAAGTTGAGGGTGAGTTTGAGGGTTAGGGTTTGGGTTAGGGTGAGGGATAATGTCAGGGTTATGCTT
This sequence comes from Alexandromys oeconomus, assembly GCA_963919705.1. Classification (NCBI taxonomy): domain Eukaryota; kingdom Metazoa; phylum Chordata; class Mammalia; order Rodentia; family Cricetidae; genus Alexandromys; species Alexandromys oeconomus. The sequence continues at coordinate 117,772 of CAWTZB010000151.1, read as the reverse complement.
ATGGTTAGGGTTTGGGTTAGGGATAGGGTTAGGGTGAGGGTGAAGGTGAGGGTGAGTGTTCGGGTTAGGGTTAGGGTTAGGGTAATGGTGAGGGTGAGGGAGAAGGTGAAGGTGAGTGTGAGAGTTAGGGTGAGGGTGAGGATGAGGGTTAGGGTGAGTTTGAGGGTGAGGGAGAGTGTTAGGGTGAGGGTTAGGTTGAGGGTGAGGGTTAGGGTGAGGGGTTAGGATTAAGGTGAGGTTTGGGGTTAGGGTTAGGGTTAGGGTGAGGGTGATGGTTATTGTTAGTGTTAGTGAGGGTTATGGTTAGGGTTAGGGTGAGGGTTAGTGTTAGGGTTAGGGTGAGGGTTATGGTCAGGGTTAGGGTTAGGGTGAGGGTTAGGGTGAGGGTGAGGGTGATGGTGAGGGTTAGGGATAGGGCTGGGGTGAGGGTGTGGGTGAGGGTGAGGGTTAGGGATAGGGTGAGGGTTAAGGTTAGGGGTAGGTTTAGGGTTAGGGTGAGGATGAGGGTTAGGGTTAGGGTGAAGGTTAGGGTGAGGTATACGGTTAGGGTTAGTTTTAGGTTTAGGGTTAGTGTTAGGGTTCGAGTTAGGGTTAGGGTGAGGGTTAAGGTTAGGGTTAGGGAGTGGTTTTCGGTTATGGATAGGGTTAGGGTTAGGGTGAAGGTTAGGGTGAGCGTTAGGGTGAGGGTGAGGGGTGAGTGTTATGGTGAGGGTTAGGGTTAGGGTGAGGGTGAGGGTTAGGGTTAGGGTGAATGTGAGTGTTAGGGTTAGGGTTAGGTTAAGGAGGAGGGTTAGGGTGAGGGTGAGGGTGTGGGTGAGGATGATGGTGAAGGTTCGGGTTAGGTTCGGAGTGAGGGTGAGGGTGATGGTGAGGGTTAGGGTGAGGGTTAGGGTGAGGGTGAGGGTTAAGGTTAGGGTTAGGGTTAGGGTGAGGTTTAAGGTTAGGGGTTAGGGTTAGGGTTAGGGTGAGGGTGAGGATGAGGGGTGAGTGTTAGGGTGAGGGTTAAGGTTACAGTTAGGGTTAGGGTGAGGGTGAGGGTGAGGGTTAGGGTTAGGGTTAAGGTTAGGGTGACGTTTAGGTTTAGGGTTAGGTTTAGGGTGAGGGTTAAGTTTAGGGTTAGGGTGAGGGTTTAAGTTTAGGTTTACGGCTAGGGTTAGGGTTAGGGTTTGGTTTAGGGTGAGGTTAGGGTGAGGGAGAGTGTGAGGGTGAGGATGAGGGTGAGTGTTAGAGGGAGGGTGAGGGTGATTGTTAGGTTTAGTGTTAGGGTGAGTGTTAAGTTTAGGTTTAGGTTTAGGGTTAGGGTTAGGGTTAGGGTGTGGGTTAGGGTGAGGTGAGGGTTAAGTTTAGGTTTAGGGTTAGGGTTAAAGTTAGGGTTAGGGTTAAGGGTGAGGGTGAGGGTGAGTTTTAGGGTGAGCGTGAGGGTGAGGGTGATGGTGAGGGTTAGTGTTATGGTTAGGGTTAGGGTGAGGGTGATGGTGAGGGAGAGGGTTAGGTTTAGGGTTAGGGTTAGGGTGATGGTTACGTTTAGGGTTAGGTTTAGGTTTAGGGTTAGGGTGAGGGGTGAGGATGAGGGTGAGGGTTAGGGTGAGGTTAGGGTGAGGGTTAGGGTAGGGTGAAGTTTAGGGTGATGTTTAGGGTTACGGTTAGGGTTAGGGTGAGGTGGGGGTGAAGGTGAGTGTGATGTTTAGTGTTAGGGTTAGGGTGAGGGATAATGTTAGGGTTAGGCTTATGGTTAGGGTTAGGGTTAGGGATAGTGTTAGGGTGAGGGTGAAGGTAAGGGTGAGTGTTAGGGTTAGGGTTAGGGTTAGGGTTAGGGGTAGGGTTAGGGTGAGGGTGAGGATGAGGGTGAGGGTTAGGGTGAGGGTTAAGTTAGGGGGTAGGGGTAGGGGTAGGGTGAGGGTGAGGGTTAGGTTGAGGGTGAGGGTAAGTGTTAGGGTGAGCGTTAGGGTGAGGGTGATGGTTAAGGTTAGCGTTAGGGTTAGGGGTTAAAGTTAGGGTTAGGGTTAGGGTGAGGTTGAGGGTGAGTGTTAGGGTGAGGGTGAGGGTGAGGGTAATGGTGAGGGTTAGTGTTAAGGTTAGGGTTACGGTGAGGGTGAGGGTGATGGTGAGGAGAGGGTTAGCTTTACGGTTAGGGTTAGGGTGATGGTTACGTTTAGAGTTAGTTTTAGGGTTATGGTGAGGGTGAGGATGAGGGTGAGGGTTAGGGTGAGGGTTAGGGTTAGCGTGAAGTTTAGGGTGATATTTAGGGTTAGGGTTAGGGTGAGGGTGGGGGGTGAAGGTGAGGGTGATGTTTAGGGATAGGGTTAGGGTGAGGGATAATGTTAGGGTTAGGCTTATGGTTAGGGTTAGGGTTAGGGATAGTGTTAGGTTGAGGGTGAAGGTGAGAGTGAGTGTTAGGGTTAGGGTTAGGGTGAGGGTGAAGGTGAGTGTGAGGGTTAGGGTGAGTGTGAGGCTGAGTGTTTGGGTGAGGGTTAGGGTTAGTGTGAGGGTTGGGTTCAGGGTTAGGGTTATGGTTAGGTAGAGGGTGAGAGTTAGTGTTAGGGTTAGTGTGAGGGTTATGGTTAGGGTTAGGGTGAGGGTTAGTTTTAGGGTAAGGGTGAGGGTTATGGTTAGGGTTAGGGTTAGGGTTAGGTTTAGGGTGAGGTGAGGGTGAGAGTGAGGGTTAGGGTGAGTGTGAGGGTGAGGTTTATGGTGAGGGTTAGGGTTAGGTCTGGGGTGAGGGTGTGGGTGAGGGTGAGGGTTAGGGTGAGGGTTAGGTTGAGGGTTAATGTTAGGGTTAGGGTTAGGGTTAGGGTTAGGGTGAGGTTTAAGTTTAGGGTTAGGGTTAGGATTAGGGTTAGGGTTAGGGTGAGGATGAGGGTGAGCGGTTAGGGTGAGGGTTAAGGTTAGGGGTAGGGTTAGGGTTAGGGTGATGGTGAGGGTTAGGTTTAGGTTGAAAGGTTAGGGTGAGGTTTAGGGATAGTGTTAGGGTTAGGGTTAGGGTTAGGGTTAGTGTTAGAGTTAGAGTTAGGGTTAGGGTGAGGTTAAGTTTAGGGTTAGGGTTAGGGTGATGGTTAGGGTGAGGGTTAGGGTAGGGTGAGGGTTAGGGTGATGTTTAGGGTTAGGGTTAGGGTTAAGGTTAGGGTGACGTTTAAGTTTATGGTTAGAGTTAGGGTGAGGGTTAAGTTTAGGGTTAGGGTAAGGGTTAAGTTTAGATTTAGGGTTATGGTTAGGGTTAGGGGTTGGTTTAGGGTGAGGGTTAGGGTGAGGTGAGTGTTAGAGGAGGGTGACGGTGAGTGTTAGGTTTAGGGTTAGGGTGAGGGGTTAAGTTTAGGTTTAGGGTTAGGGTTAGGGTTAGGGTTAGGGTGAGGGTTAGGGTGAGGGTTAAAGTTAGTGTTAGGGTTAGGGTTAAAGATAGGTTTAGGGTGAGGGTGATGGTGAGTGTTAAGTTGAGGGTGAGGGTGATGGTGAGGGTTAGTGTTAAGGTTAGGGTTAGGGTGAGGGTGAGGGCTTTGGTGAGGGAGAGGGTTAGGTTTAGGTTTAGGGTTAGGGTGAGGGTTATATTTAGGGTTAGTTTTAGGATTAGAGTGAGAATTAGGATGAGGATGAGGGTTAGGCTGAGGTTTAAGTTTAGGGTTACGGTTAGGATTAGGGTTAGGGTTAGGCTGAGGGTGAGGAAGAGGGTGAGGGTTAGTGTGAGGGTTAAGGTTAGGGGTATGGTTAGGGTTAGGGGTATGCTTAGGGTTAGGGTGAGGGTGAGGGTTAGGGTTAGGATGAAGGTTAGGGTGAGGTTTAGGGTTAGGGTTAGGGTTAGGTTTAGGGTTAGTGTTAGGGTTAGTGTTAGGGTTAGGGTGAGGGTTAAGGTTAGGGTTAGGGAGATGTTTAGCGTTACGGTTAGGGTTAGGGTTAGGGTGACGGTTAGGGTGAGTGTTAGGGTGAGGGTGAGGGTGAGGGGTGAGTGTTACGATTAGGGTTAGGTTATGGTTAGGGTGAGGTGACGTTTAGGTTTAGTGTCAGGGTTAGGGAAAGGGTTAAGTTTAGGGTTAGGCTGAGGGTTAAGTTTAGATTTAGGGTTCGGGTTAGGGTTAGGGTGAGGTTTAAGTTTGGGGTTGGGGTTAGGATTAGGGTTAGGTTAGGGTGAGGGGTGAGGATGAGGATGAGAGTTAGGTGAGGGTTAAGGTTAGGGGTAGAGTTAGGGTTAGGTGAGGGTGAGGTTAGGGTTAGGTTGAAAGTTAGGGTGAGGTTTAGGGTTAGGGTTAGGTTTAGGGTTAGTGTTAGGGTTAGAGTTAGGGTTAGGGTGAGGGTTAAGGTTAGGGTTAGGGAGAGGTTTAGCGTTATGGTTAGGGTGACGGTTAGGGTGAGGGTTAGGGTGAGGGTGAGGGTGAGTGTTAGGTTTAGGGTTATGGTTATGGTTAGGGTGAGGGTTAGGGTTAGGGTGAGGTTTAGGGTTAGGGTTAGCGTTAAGGTTAGGATGACGTTTAGGTTTAGGGTTAGAATTAGGGTGAGGGTTACGTTTAGGGTGAGGGTTACGTTTAGGGTTAGGATGAGGGTTAAGTTTAGATTTAGGGTTAGGGTTAGGGTTAGGGTGAGGTTGAGGGTTAGTGTTAGGGTTAGGGTGAGGATTATGGTTAGGGTTAGGGTTAGGGTTATGGTTAGGTTTAGTGTGAGGGTGAGGGTGAGTGTTAGGGTGAGGGTGAGGTTGATGGTGAGGGTTAGGGTTAGGGCTGGGGTGAGGGTGTGGGTGAGGGTTAGGATGAGTGTTAGGTTGAGGGTTAAATGTAGGGTTAGGGTTAGGGTTAGGGTGAGGTTTAAGTATAGGGTTAGGGTTAGGATTAGAGTTAGGGTTAGGGTGAGGGTGAGGATGAGGGTGAGGGTTAGGGTGAGGAGTTAAGGTTAGGGGTAGGGTTAGGTTAAGGTTGAAGGTGAGGGTTAGGATTAGGGTTAAGGTTAGGGTGAGGTTTAGGGTTAGGGTTAGGGTTAGGTTTAGTGTTAGTGTTAGGGTTAGTTTAGGGTTAGGGAGAGGTTTAGCGTTATGGTTAGGGTTAGGGTTAGGGTGACGGTTAGTGTGAGGTTTAGGGTGAGGTGAAGATGAGTGTTAGGCTTAGGGTTAGGGTTATGGTTAGGGCTAGGGTTAGGGTTAGGGTGAGGGTTAGGGTGAGGTTTAGGGTTAGCGTAAGAGTTAGGGTTAAGGTTAGGGTGACGTTTAGGTTTAGGGTTAGAGTTAGGGTGAGGGTTAAGTTTAGAGTTAGGGTGAGGGTTAATTTTATATTTAAGGTTAGGGGTTAGGGTTAGGGTTTGGTTTAGGGTGAGGGTCAGGGTGACGTAGAGTGTGAGGGTGCGGGTGAGTGTTAGAGGTAGGGTGAGTGTTAGGTTTAGGGTTAGGTTGAGAGTTAGGGTGAGGGTGAGTGTTAGTGTGAGGGTGAGTGTTAGGGTGAGGGTGAGTTTGAGGGTGAGGGTGAGTGTTAGGATGAGGGTGAGGGTGAGTGTTAGGATGAGGCTGAGTGTGGGGGTTATGGTGAGGGTTCAGGTTAGGGTTAGGTTCAGGGTTAGAGTTAGGGAGAGGGTGATGGTGAGTGTTAGGGTGAGGCTTAGGGTGAGGGTGAGTGTTAAGTTTAGGGTTCGGGTTAGGGTTAGTGTTAGGGTTAAGGTAAGGGTGATGGTAAGGGTTATGGTGAGGGTGAGGGTGATGGTGAGGGTTAAGTTTATGGTTATGGTTAGGGTTAGGGTTAGGATTAGGGTGAGGGTTAGGGTGAGGGAGAGTGTGAGGGTGAGGGTGAGTGTTAGAGGGAGGGTGAGGATGAGTGTTAGGTTTAGGGTTAGGGTGAGCGTTAAGTTTAGGTTTAGGGTTAGGGTTAGGGTTATGGTTAGGGTGAGGGTGATGGTGAGGGTTACCGTGAGGGTTAGGGTGAGGGTTAAGTTTATGGTTAGGGTTAGGGTTAGGGTTATGGTTAGGGTGAGGGTGATGGTGAGGGTTACCGTGAGGGTTAGGGTGAGGGTTAAGTTTATGGTTAGGGTTAGGGTTAGGGTTATGATTAGGGTGAGGGTTAGGGTGAGTGTGAGGGTGAGGGAGAGTGTTAGGGTGAGGGTTAGGTTGAGGGTGAGGTTTAGGGTGAGGGTTAGGATTAAGGTGAGGTTTGGGGTTAGGTTTATTGTTACGGTTACGGTGAGGGTGAGGGTTAGTGTTAGGGTTAGTGTGAGGGTTATGGTTATTGTTAGGGTGAGGGTTAGTGTTAGGGTTAGGGTGAGGGTTATGGTTAGGGTTACAGTTAGGGTGAGGTTTAAGTTTAGGGTTAGGGTTAGTATTAGGGTTAGGGTTAGGGTGAGGGTGCGGATGAGGGTGAGCGTTAGGGTGAGGGTTAAGGGTTAGGGGTAGGGTTAGGGTTAGGGTGAGGGTGAGGGTTAGGGTTAGGGTGAAGGTTAGGGTGAGGTTTAGGGTTAGGGTTAGTGTTAGGTTTAGGGTTAGTGTTAAGGTTAGAGTTAGGGTTAGGGTGAGGGTTAAGGTTAGGGTTAGAGAGAGGAATAAAATTAAGGTTAGGGTTAGGGTTAGGGTGACGGTGAGGGTGAGGGTTATGGTGAGGTTGAGGGTGAGTGTTATGGTGAGGTTAGGTTGAGGATGAGGGTGAGGGTGGGGGGTGAGGGTGAGTGTTAGGGTGAATGTGAGTGTTAGGGTTAGGTTTAGTGTTAGGTTAAGGATTAGGGTGTTTGTGAGACTGAGGGTGTGGGTGAGTGTGATGGTGAGGGTTAGTGTGAGGGTTAGGGTGAGGGTGAGGGTTAAGGTTAAGGTTAGGTTTAGGGTGAGTTTTAGGGTTAGGGTTAGGGTTAGGGTGAGGTTTAGGGTTAGGGTTAGGGTGAGGGTTAAGGTTAAGGTTAAGGTTAGGGCTAGGGTTAGGGTTAGGGTGAGGGTTAGCGTGAGGGTGAGGGTGAGTGTCAGGGTGAGTGTTACGGTGAGGGTGAGGGTTAGATGAGGGTTAAGGTTGGGGTTACGTTTAGGGTTAGTGTTGGGGTGAGAGTGAAGGTGAGTGTTAGTGTGAGGGTGATGGTTAAGGTTAGGGTTACGGTTAGGGTTAAGATGAGGGTGAGGGTGAGTGTGAGGTTTATGTTGATGGTGAGGGTTAGGGTTAGGGTGACAGTTAGGGTGAGGGTTAGGGTGAGGGTTAGGGTTAGGTTGAGTGTTGTAGTTAGGGTTAGGGTTAGGATGAGGGTGAGGGTTAGTGTTAGGGTTAGGGTGAGTGTTATGGTTAGGGTTAGAGTGAGGGTGAGGGTTAGTGTTAGGGTTAGGATGAGGGTTATGGTTAGGGTTGGGGTTAGTTTTAGGGTTAGGGTTAGGGTTAGGGTTAGGGTTAGGTTTAGGGAGCGGTTTAGCATTATGGTTAGGGTTATGGTTAGGGTGACAGTTAGGGTGAGGGTTAGGGTGAGGTTTAGGGTTAGGGTTAGGGTTAGGGGTTAGGTTAAAGTTTATTGTGACGTTTAGGTTTAGGTTTAGAGTTAGGGTGAGGGGTTAAGTTTAGGGTTAGGGTGAGGGTTAAGTTTAGATTTAGGGTTAGGGTTAGGGTTAGGGTTAGGGTTTGTTTAGGGTGAGGGTTAGGGTGAGGGAGAGTTTGAGGGTGAGGGTGCGGGTGAGTGATAGAGGGCGGATGAGGGTGAGTGTTGGGTTTAGTGTTAGGGCGAGTGTTAAGTTTAGGTTTATGGTTAGGGTTAGGGTTAGGGTGAGGGTGAGGGTTAGGGTAAGGTTGAGGGTAAGTGTTAGGGTGCGGGTTAGGGTGAGGGTTAAGGTTAGCGTTAGGGTTAGGGTAAAGTTAGGTTTAGGGTTAGGGTTAGGGTGAGGGTGAGGGTGAGTGTTAGGGTGAGGGTGATGGTGAGGGTTAGTGTTAAGGTTAGGGTTAGGGTGAGGGTGATGGTGAGGGAGAGGGTTAGGTTTAGGGTTAGGGTGAGGGTTACATTTAGGGTTAGGTTTAGGGTTAGAGTGAGGTTGAGGATGAGGGTGAGTGTTAGGGTGAGGGTTATGGTGAGGGTTAGGGTTAGGGTGAAGGTTAGGGTGATGTTTAAGTTTAGGGTTAGGGTTAGGGTGAGGGTGGGGGGTGAAGGTGAGGGTGATGTTTATGGTTAGGGTTAGGGTGAGGGCTAATGTTAGGGTTAGGCTTATGGTTAGGGTTAGGGATAGGCTTAGGGTGAGGGTGAAGCTAAGGGTGAGTGTTAGGGTTAGGGTTAGGGTGAGGGTGAGGGTTAGTGTTAGGCTTAGGGTGAGGGTTAAGGTTAGGGTGAGGGTTAGGGTTAGGGGTGAGGTTTAAGGTTAGAGACGGGTGTTATGCTTAGGGTGAGGGTTAGGGTTACGGTGAGGGTTAGGGTGAGGTGTAGGTTTAGGTTTAGGGTGAGAGTTAGGGGTGAGGGTGAACGTTAGTGTGAGGGTGAGTGTTAGGGTGAAGGTGAGGGTGAGTTTGAGGGTGAGGGTGAGGGTTAGGATGAGTGTGAGGGTGAGTGTTGGGTGAGGGTGAGGCTGAGGGTTAGGGTGAAGGATCAGGTTAGGTTTAGGTTCAGGGTTAGTGTTAGGGTGAGGGTGAGGGTGAGTGTTACGTGAGGCTTAGGGTAAGGGTGAGTGTAAAGGTTAGGGTTAGGGTTAGGGTTAGTGTTAGGTTTAGGGTAAGGGTGAAGGTGAGGGTTAGGGTGAGGGTGAGGGTGAGGGTGATGGTGAGTGTTAGCGAGAGGGCTAGGGTGAGGGTTAAGGTTAGGGTTAGGGTTAGGGTTAGGATTAGGGTGAGGGTTAGGGTGAGGGAGAGTGTGAGGGTGAGGGTAAGGGTGAGTTTTAGAGGGAGGGTGAGGGTGAGTGTTAGGTTTAGGTTTAGGGTGAGGGTTAAGTTTAGGGTTAGGGTTAGGGTTAGGATTAGGATTACGGTGAGGGTTAGGGTGATTGAGAGTTTGAGGGTGATGTTGAGGGGGAGGGTGAGTGTTAGAGGGAGGGTGAGCTTGAGTGTTAGTTTTAGGGTTAGGGTGAGCATTAAGTTTAGGTTTAGGGTTATGATTTGGGATAGGGTTAGGGTTAGGGTGAGGGTGAGGGTTAGGGTGAGGGTGAGGGTGATGATCAGGGTTAGGGTTAAGGTTAGTGTTAGGGTTAGGGTGAGGTTGAGGGAGAGTGTTAGGGTTAGGGTTAGGATTAGGGTGAGGGTTAAGTTTAGAGTTAGGTTTATTGTTAGGGTGAGGGTGTGGATGAGGATGCTGGTTAGGGTGAGGGATAGGGTGAGGGTTAAGTTTAGGTTTAGGTTCAGGGTTAGGGTGAGGGTTAGGGTTAGGGTGAAAATTAGGGTGATGTTTAGGGTTAGGGATAGAGTTAGGGTTTGGGTTAGGCTGAGGGTGAATGTGAGGGTGAGTGTGAGCGTTAGGGTTAGGGTTAGTGTGAGGGATAATGTTAGGGTTATGCTTATGCTTAGGGTTAGGGTTAGGGATAGGGTAAGGGTGAAGGTGAGGGTGAGTGTTCGGGTTAGGGTTAGGGTTAGGGTTAGGGTGAGGCTGAGGGTGAAGGTGAGGGTGAGAGTTAGGGTGAGGTTGAGGATGAGGGTTAGAGGTGATTTTGAGGGTGAGGGAGAGTGTTAGGGTGAGGTTAGGTTGAGGGTGAGGGTTAGGGTGAGGGTTAGGATTAAGGTGAGGGTTGGGGTTAGGTTTATGGGTTATGGTTAGGGTGAGGGTGAGGGTTAGTGTTAGGGTTAGTGTGAGGGTTATGTTTAGTTTTAGGGTGAGTGTGAGGGTTAGTGTTAGGGTTAGGGTGTGGGTTATGGTTAGGGTTAGGGTTAGTGTGAGGGTTATGGTTAGGGTTAGGGTGAAGGTTAGCATGAGGTTTAGGGTTAGGGTTAGTGTTAGGTTTAGGGTTAGTGTTAGGTTTAGAGTTAGGGTTAGGGTTAGGGTTAAGGTTAAGTTTAGGGTTAGGAGAGGTTTAGGTTACTGATTAGGGTTAGGTTAGGGTGACGGTTAGGGTGAGTGTTATGGTGAGGGTTAGGGTGAGGATTAGGGTGGGGGTGAGAATGAGGGTTAGGGTTAGGGTGAATGTGAGTGTTAGATTTAGGGATAAGGTTAGGTTAAGGGTGAGGGTTAGGGTGAGAGTGAGGGTGTGGGTGAGGGTGATGGTGAGGGTTAGGGTTAGTTTGGGGTGAGGGTGATGGTGAGGGTTAGGTTGAGGGTTAGTGTGAGGGTGAGGTTAAGATTAGGGTTAGGGTTAGGGTGAGTTTTAGGGTTAGGGAGTTAGGGTTAGGGTTAGGGTGAGGTTTAGGGTTATGGTTATGGTTAGGGTGAGGGTTAAGGTTAAGGTTAGGGTTAGGGTTAGGGTTAGGGTTAGGGTTAGGGTGAGGATTAGGCTGAGGGTGAGGGGTGAGTGTTAGGGTTTGGGTGAGGGAGAGGGTTAGGCTGAGAGTGAGAGTGAGGTTAGGGGTTAAGGTGAGGGTTAGGGTTAGGGTGAGAGTGAGGGTGAGTGTTAGGGTTAGTGTTAGGTTTAGGGTGAGGGTGAGGGTTAAGGTTAGGGTGAGGGTGAGTGTTAGGGTGAGGGTGAGGTTGAGTGTGAGTGTTAGGTTGAGGATGAGGGTGAGGATGAGTGTTAGGGTTAAGGTTAGGGTTTGGGTTATGGTGAGGGTTAAAGTTAGGGTTAGGGTGATGGTGAGGGTTAGGGTGAGGGTGAGGGTGATTGTTAGGGTGAGGGGAAGGGGGAGGGGGAGGTTGAAGGTGAGTGTTAGTGTGAGGGTGTGGGTGAGTGTTAGAGTGAGGGTTAGCATTAGGATGTTGGTTAGGTTGAAGGTGAGGGTTAAGTTTAGGTTTAGGGTTAGGGTGAGGGTTAGGGTTAGGTTGAGGGTTAGGGTTAGGGTTAGGGTGAGGGATAGGATGAGGTGTAGTGTTAGGGTTAGGACTAGGGTTAGGGTGAGGTTTATGGTTAGGGATAGCGTTAGGGTGAGGTTTAAGTTTAAGGTTAGCGTTATGGTTAGGGTGAGGAGTAGGGTGAGGGTTAGGGTTAGGGTTAGGGTTAGGGTGAGGGTTGGGTTAGGGTGAGGGTGAGGTTCAGGGTGAATTCTAGTGTGCAGGTGAGGGTGAAGGCGAGTCTTAGGGTTATGGTTAGGGTTAGGGTTAGGGTGAGGGTTAAGTTTAGGGTTAGGGTTAGGGTGAGGGTGAGGGTGAGTGTTAGTGTGAAGGTGAGGGTGAGTGTTAGAGTGAATGTGAGGGTGAAGGTGAGTGTGAGTGTTAGGTTTAGGTTTAGGGTGAGGGTTAAGGTTAGGGTTAGTGTTAGGGTTAGGGTTAGGGTGAGAGTGAGGGTGAGTGTTAGGGTTAGTGTTAGGTTTAGGGTGAGGGTGAGGGTTAGGGTGAGGGTGAGGGTTAGTGTTAGGGTGAGGGTGAGGGTGAGGTTGAGTGTGAGTGTTAGGTTGAGGATGAGGGTGAGGATGAGTGTTAGGGTTAAGGTTAGGGTTTGGGTTATGGTGAGGGTTAAGGTTAGGGTTAGGGTGATGGTGAGGGTTAGGGTGAGGGTGATTGTTAGGGTGATGGGGAGTGTGAGGGTGAGGTTGAAGGTGAGTGTTACTGTGAGGGTGAGGGTGAGTGTTAGAGTTAGGGTTAGCCTTAGGATGTGGGTTAGGTTGAAGGTGAGGGTTAAGTTTAGGGTTAGGGTTAGGGTTAGGGTTAGGGTTAGGGTTAGGGTTAGGGTGAGGGTGAGGGTGAGGGTGCGGGTGAAGGTGAGTGTTAGGGTGAGGGTGAGGGTGAGGTTTAGGGTTAAGTTTAGGGTTGGGGTGATGGTGAGTGTTATGTTGAGGATGAGGGTGAGGGTAATGGTTAGGGTGAGGGTTAGGTGAGGGTTAAGTTTAGCATTTGGATTAGGGTTAGAGTGAGGGTTAGGGTGAGGGTGAGGGTGAGGGTGAGGGTTAGGGTTAAGGTGAGGGTTATGGTTAGGGTTAGGTTTATGGTTAGGTTTAGGGTTAGGCTGAGGGTTATGGTGATGGTGAGGGTAAATTTTAGGGTGAGGGTGAGGGTGTTGTTGAGGGTTAGTGTTAGGGAGATGGTGAGGTTGAGGGTTAGGGTTAGGGTGAGTGTTAGGGTTAGGGTTAGGGTTAGGGTGAGGGTTAGGGTGAGGTTGAGGGTGAGGGTGAGTGTTAGTGTTAGGGTGAGGGTGAGTGTTAGAGTTAGGGTTAGGGTTAGGGTTAGGGTGTGGCTTACGGTGAGGTGAAGGTTAGGGTTAGGGTTAGTGTTAGGGTTAGGGTTACGGTGAGGTTTAGGGTGAGGGTGAGGGTGAGTGTTAGGGTGAGTGTGAGGGTGAGGTTGAGGGTGAATGTTAGGATGAGGTTGAATCTTAGGGTTAGGGTTAGGGTTAGGGTTGGGGTTAGTGTTCGGGTGAGGGTGAGGGTGAGGGCGAGTGTTAGGGTGAAGGTAAGTGTGAGTGTTAGGGTGAGGGTGAGGGTGAGTGTGACGGTTAGGGTTAGGGTTAGTCTAGGGTTGAGGGTTAAGTTTAGGGTTAGGATTAGGGTGAGGGTTAGGGTTTGGGTGAGGGTGTGTTTGAGGGTGAGGGTGAGGGTGAGTGTTAGGGTTAGGGTTAGGGTTAGGTTTAGGGTGAGCGTGAGGGTGAGGGTGAGTGTTAGGGTTAGGTTTGGGGTTAGGGTTAGGGTTAGGGTTAGGGTGAGGGTTAAGGTGAGGGTTAAGGTTAGGGTTAGGGTTATGGTTAGTGTGTGGGTGAGGGTTAGGGTTAGGGTTAAAATATGGGTTAGGGTGAGCGTTAGTGTGAGGGTGAGGATGAGCATGAATGTTAGGGTGAGGGTGAGGGTTAGGGTGAGTCTTAGGGTTAGGGTTAGGTTTAGGGTTAAGGTTAGAGTTAGAGTTAGGGTTAGGGTGAGTGTGAGGGTGAGGGCGAGTATTAGGGTGAGGGTTAGGGTTAGGGTTAGGGTGAGGGTTAAGGTTAGGATTAGGGTTAGGGATAGGGTGAGGGTTAGGGTTAGGGTGAGGGTGATGGTGAGGGTGAGTGTTAAGTTTAGGGTTAGGGTTAGGGTTAGGGTTAGGGTTAGGGTGAGGGTGAGTGTTAGGGTGAGGGTGAGGGTGAGGTTGAGTGTGAGTGTTAGGTTGAGGGTGAGTGTGAGGGTGAGTGTTAGGGTTAAGGTTGGTATTAGGGTTAGGGTTAGGGTTAGGGTGAGGGTTAAGTTGAGGTTGTGTGTGAGGGTGATGGTTATGTGAGGCTTACGGTGAGGGTTAAGGTTAGGGTTATGGTTATGGTTAGGGTGAGGGTTAGGGTTAGGGTGAGGGTTAGGGAGAGGTGTAGGGTTTGGCTTAGGGTTAGGGTGAGGTTTAGGGTTAGGATGAGTGTTAGGTTTACGGTGAGGGTTAGGGTGAGGTGTAGGGTTAGGGTTAGTGTGAGGATTAATGTTATTGTTAGGTTTAGGTTTAGGGTTAGGGTTAGGGTTACAGTTAGGGTGAGCATGAGGGTTAGGGTTAGGGTTATTGTTACGGTTAGGGTTAGGGTGAGGGTGAGGGTGAGTGTTAGGGTGAGAATTACGGTGAGGGTAATAATGAGTGTTAAGTTAGGTTAGGGTTAAGGTTAGGGTTAGTGTTAGGGTTAGAGTGATGGTTAGGTTTAGGGTTAGGGTTAGGGTGAGTGTGAGGGTTATTGTGAGGGTTAGGGTGAGGGTGAAGGTTAGGGTTAGGCTTAGGGTTAGGTTTAGAGTTAGGGCTAGGGTTAGGGATAGGGTTAGGGTGACGGTTAAGTTTAGGGTTAGGGTTACGGTTAGGGTTGGGGTGAGGGTGAGGGTGAGGGTGAGTGTAAGGGTGAGGGTTAAGGTTAGTGTTAAGGTTAGGGTGAGGGTTAGGGTTAGTGTTAGGGTTAGTGTGAGGGTTACGGTGAGGGTGAGCGTTAGGGTTATGGTTAGGTTTAGGGTTCGGTTTAGGGTGAGGGTTAAGGTTAGCATTAGTGTTTTGTTAGTGTTAGGGTTAGGGTTAGAATGAGAGTTTTGGTGAGGGTGAGTGTTAAAGTTAGCATTAGGGTTATGGTTAGCATGAGGTTTAGGGTTAGGGTGAGGGTTAAGGTGAGGTGTAGGGTTACGGTTAGGGTTAGAGTGAGGTTTAGGGTTACGGTTACGGTTATGGTGAGGGTTAAGGCTGAGTTTAGGGTTAGGGTTAGGGCTAGCGTTAGGGTTAGTGTTAGGGTGAGGGTGAGTCTTAGGGTTAGGATGAGGGTTAGGGTTAGGGTTAGGGTTAGGGTAAGGGTGAGGGTTAGGGTGTGGGTGAGGGGGAGAATGAAGGTGAGTGTTAGGGTGAGGTGGAGGGTGAGTGTTAGGGTGAGAATTAGGGTGAGGGTAATAATGAGGGTTAAGGTAATGTTAGGGTTAAGGTAAGGGTTAGAGTTAGGGTTAGAGTGATGGTTAGGTTTAGGGTTAGGGTTAGGGGTAGGGTTAGGGTGAGTGTGAGGGTGAGAGTTAGTGTGAGGGTTATGGTGAGGGTTAAGGTTAGGGTTATGGTTAGGGTTAGGGATAGGTTTAGGGTGAGTGTTAAGGTTAGGGTTAGGGTTATGGTTAGGATGAGGGTTAGGGTTACGGTGAGGGTTAGGGTGATGTGTAGGGTTAGGGTTAGGGTGAGGATTAATGTTATTGTTAGGGTTATTGTTAGGTTTAGGGTTAGGGTTAGGGTTACGGTTAGGGTGAGGATGAGGGTTAGGGTTAGGGTTATTGTTAGGGTTAGGGTTAGGGTGAGGGTGAGGGTGAGTGTTAGGGTGAGAATTACGGTGAGGGTGATAATGAGGGTTAAGGTTAGGTTAGGGTTAAGGTTAGGGTTAGGGTTAGAGTGAGGGTGAGTGTTATTTTGAAGGTTAGGGTGAGGGTTAAGGTTAGGGTTAGGCTTAGGCTTAGGGTTACAGTTAGGGTTAGGGTTAGGGATAGGGTTAGGGTGATGGTTAAGTTTAGTGTTAGGGTTACGGTTAGGGTTGGGGTGAGGGTGAGGGTGAGGGTGAGTAGAAGGTGAGGGTTAAGGTTAGTGTTAGGGTTAGGGTGAGGGTAACTGTGAGGGTGAGGGTGAGTGTTAGGTTTTGGGTGAGGGAGAGGGTTAGGCTGAGAGTGAGGGTTAGGGTTAAGGTGAGGGTTATGGTTAGGGTTAGGGTTATGCTTAAGGTTAGGGTTAGGGTGAGGGATATGGTGAGAGTGAGGGTGAGTTTTAGGGTGAGGGTGAGGGTGTTGTTGAGGGTTAGTGTTAGGGAGTTGGTGAGGTTGAGGGTTAGGGTTAGGGTGAGTTTTATGGTTAGGGTTAGGTTTAGGGTTAGGGTGAGGGTTAGGGTGAGGGTGAGGGTGAGGGTGAGTGTTAGT
>CAWTZB010000151.1:0-37500 GCA_963919705.1 Alexandromys oeconomus | reverse complement strand
CACTCACCCTCACCTTCACACTAACACTCACCCTCACCCTCACCCTAACCCTAACCCTAAACTTAACCCTCACCCTAACCCTAACCCTAACCATAACCCTAAGACTCGCCCTCACCCTCACCTGCACACTAAATTCACCCTGAACCTCACCCTCACCCTAACCCAACCCTCACCCTAACCCTAACCCTAACCCTAACCCTCACCCTACCCTCACCCTAACCATAACCCTAACCTTAAACTTAAACCTCACCCTAACGCTAACCCTAACCATAAACCTCACCCTAACCCTAGTCCTAACCCTAACACTACACCTCATCCTATCCCTCACCCTAACCCTAACCCTAACCCTCAACCTAACCCTAACCCTCACCCTAACCCTAAACCTAAACTTAACCCTCACCTTCAACCCTAACCCAACACCTAATGCTAACCCTCACTCTAACACTCACCCACACCCTCACACTAACACTCACCTCAACCCCCCTCCCCCTACCCTAACCCTAACACTCACCCTCACCCTCACCCTAACCCTCACCTATCACCCTAACCCTAACTTTAACCCTCACCATAACCCAAACCCTAACCTTAACCCTAACACTCATCCTCACCCTCATCCTCAACCTAACACTCACACTCAACCTCACCCTCACCCTAACACTCACCCCTCACCCTAACCTTAACCCTCACCCTCACCCTAAACCTAACACTAACCCTAACACTCACCCTCACTCCTCACCCTAACCCTAACCCTCACCTTAACCCTAACCCTCACTCTCACTCTCAGCCCTAACCCTCTCCCTCACCCAAACCCTAACACTCACCCTCACCCTCAGCCTAATCCTCACCCTAACCCTAACCCTAACCCTAACCCTAACCCTAACCTTAACCTTAACCCTCACCCTAACCATAACCATAACCCTAAACCCTCACCCTAACCCTAACCCTAACCCTAACCCTAAAACTCACCCTAACCCTAACCCTAATCTTAACCCTCACCCTCACACTAACCCTCAACCTAACCCTCACCATCACCCTCACCCCAAACCTAACCCTAACCCTCACCATCACCCTCACCCACACCCTCACTCTCACCCTAACCCTCACCCTTAACCTAACCTTATCCCTAAATCTAACACTCACATTCACCCTAACCCTAACCCTCATTCTCACCCCCACCCTAATCCTCACCCTAACCCTCACCATAACACTCACCCTAACCGTCACCCTAACCCTAACCCTAACCGTAACCCTAAACCTCTCCCTAACCCTAAACTTAACCTTAACCCTAACCCTAACCCTAACTCTAAACCTAACACTAACCCTAAACCTAACACTAACCCTAACCCTAAACCTCATGCTAACCTTCACCCTAACCCTAACCATAACCCTCACACTAACCCTAACCCTAACCATAACCCACACCCTAACCCTAACACTAACCCTCACACTCACCCTAAAACTAAACATAACCCTCACACTAACCCTAACACTAACCCTCACCCTCACCCTAACCATAACCCATAAACCTAACCCCAAC
Organism: Alexandromys oeconomus; assembly: GCA_963919705.1. NCBI lineage: Eukaryota > Metazoa > Chordata > Mammalia > Rodentia > Cricetidae > Alexandromys > Alexandromys oeconomus. Next base: position 35,963 of record CAWTZB010000151.1, on the reverse strand, counting down.
CCTCACCTTAATCCTAACCCTCACCCTAACCCTCACCCTCAACCTAACCCTCACCCTAACACTCTCCCTCACCCTCAAAATCACCCTAACCCTCATCCTCAACCTCACCCTAACCCTCACCCTCACCTTCACCCTCAGCCTCACCCTAACCCTAACCCTAACCCTAACCCGAACACTCACCCTCACCTTCACCCTTACCCTAACCCTAACCCTAACCCTAACCATAAGCATAACCCTAACATTATCCCTAACACTAACCCTAACCCTAACGCTCACACTAACCCTCACATTCACCCTCAGCCTAACCCAAACCCTAACTCTATCCCTAACCCTAAACATCACCCTAATTTTCACCCTAACCCTAACCCTCACCCTAACCCTGAACCTAAACCTAAACTTAACCCTCACCCTATCCCTCACCCTAACCCATCCTCACCCACACCCTCACCCTAACACTAAACCTAACTCTAAACTTAACCCTCACCCTAATCCTAACCCTAACCCTAACACTCTCCCTCAACCTCACCCTAACCCTAACCCTAACCTTAACCCTAACCCTGATCCTCACCCTCACCCTCACCCTAACCCTCACCCTCACCCTAACCCTAACCCTATCCCAAATCATAACCCTAAACCTAAACTTAAGCTCACCCTAACCCTAAAACTAACACTCAAGCTCACCCTCCCTCTAACACTCACCCTCCCCTCAACATCACCCTCAAACTCTCAATCACCCTAACCCTCACCGTAATCCTAATCCTAACCCTAACCCTAACCCTAAACTTAACCCTCACCCTAAACCTAACCCTAACACTCACCCTCACCCTCCCTCTAAACCTCACCCTTACCCTCACCCCTCACACCCCCTCACCCTAACCCTCACCCTAATCCTAACCCTAACCCTAACCCTAACCCTAACCCTCACCCTAGCCCTCTCGCTAACCTCACCATAACCCTCACCCTCACCCTCACCCTAACCCTCACCTTCACCCTTACCCTAAACCTAACACTAACCCTAACCCTAACCCTAACCTTTACACTCACCCTTACCCTAAGCCTCACGTAACACTCACCCTCACCCTCACCCTAACACTAACCCTGAACCTAAACCTAACCTGATCCTTCACCCTAACCCTAAGCCTCACCCTCACCCAACACTCACCCTCACACTCATCCTAACCCTCACCCTCACCCTCAAACTCTACCCTCACCTTCACCCTAACACTCACCCTCACACTAACGTTCACCCTCACCCTAACTCTCACCCTAAACCTAAACCTACACCTCACCCTAACCCTCACCGTAACCCTAACCCTCACCCTAAGCATAACACCGTCTCTAACCTTAAACCTCACCCTAACCCTAACCCTCACCCTAACCTTAACCCTCACCCTAAGCCTAACACTAACCCTCACCCTCACCCTAACCCTAACCCTAACACTCACCCTTAGCTTCACCCTCACCCTAAGCCTATCCCTAACCCTAACCATAAGCCTAACCCTAACATTAGCCCTCACCCTAACCCTAACCATAAACATCACCCTCACCTTCACCCCCACCCTCACCCTAACCCTAACCCTAAACTTAAACATCACCCTAACCTTCACCCTAACCCTAACCCTCACCATAACCCTCACCCTAACACTCACCCTCATCCTCAACCTCACTCTAACCCTAAACCTAACCCTAAATGTAACCCTCACCCTAACCCTAAACCTAACCCTCTCCCTCACCATCACCCTAACCCTAACCCTAACCTTAACACTAACCCTCACCATCACCCTAACCCTAACACTAACCCTCACCCTCACCCTAACCCTAACCCTAAACCTAACTTTACCCTAACCCTAACGCTAACCTTAACCCTCACCCTAACCCGCACCCTAACACTTACCCTCAACCTTACCCTAACCCTCACCCTCACCCTAACCCTAACCCTAACCATAAACCTAAACTTAACACTCGCCCTAACACTAAACCCAACACTCACCCTCATCCGCCTCTATCACTCACCCGCACCCTCACCCTCAAACTCTCCCTCACCCTAACCCTCACCCTAAACAAACCCTAACCCTAACCCTAACCCTAACCCTAAACCTAAACTTAACCCTCACCCTAACCCTAAACTTAACCCTCACCCTAACTCTAAACCTAAACCTAAACGTCACAATAAACTTTAACCTAACCCTAACCCTAACCCTAACCCTAAACCTCACCCTAACCCTCACCCTAACTGTCACCCTAACCATAACCCTAACCATAATGCTAAACCGCCCCTAAACCTAACCCTAACCCTAACCCTAACCCTAACCCTAAAACTAACCCCAACCCTAACCATAACCCTCATCCTAACCCTAACACTAACCCTCACCCTCACTCTAACCCTAACCATAACACTCACCCTAACCCTAACACTAACCCTCACCCTCATCCTAACCCTAACCCTAACTACAACACTCAACCTAACCCTAACCCTCACCCTAACCCTCACCCTAACTGTCACCCTAACCCTAACCCTCACCATCAACATAAACCTCACACTCACCCTCACCCTCATCTTAACCCTAACCGTAACCCTAACCCTAACCATCACCCTCACACTAACACTCACCTTCACTCTCACCCCAACACTAACCCTAAACGTAACCCCAACCTTAACCCTAATCTAACCCCTAACCCTCACCGTAACACTCACCCTAACACTCACCCTCACCCTCACGCTAACCCTCACCCTAACCCTAACCCTAGCCCTAACCTTAACCTTAACCTTAACCCTCACCCTAACCCTAACCCTAAACCTCACCCTAACCCTAACCCTAACCCTAAAACTCACCCTAAACCTAACCTTAACCTTAACCCTCACCCTCACCCTAACCCTCACACTAACCCTCACCATCACACTCACCCACACCCTCAGTCTCACAAACACCCTAATCCTTAACCTAACACTAAACCTAACCCTAACACTCACATTCACCCTAACACTCACCCTCACCCCCACCCTCACCCTCATCCTCAACCTAACCCTCACCATAACACTCACCCTCAACCTCACCATAACCCTCACCCTCACCGTCACCCTAACCCTAACCCTAACCTTAATTTTATTCCTCTCTCTAACCCTAACCTTAACCCTCACCCTAACCCTAACTCTAACCTTAACACTAACCCTAAACCTAACACTAACCCTAACCCTAAACCTCACCCTAACCTTCACCCTAACCCTAACCCTCACCCTCACCCTAACCCTAACCCTACCCCTAACCTTAACCCTCACCCTAACGCTCACCCTCATCCGCACCCTCACCCTAACCCTAACCCTAATACTAACCCTAACCCTAAACTTAAACCTCACCCTAACTGTAACCCTAACCATAACCCTCACCCTAACCCTAACACTAACCCTCACCCTAACAATAACCATAACCCTCACACTAACCCTAACACTAACCCTCACCCTCACCGTAACCGTAACAATAAACCTAACCCCAAACCTCACCTTAATCCTAACCCTCACCCTAAACCTCACCCTCAACCTAACCCTCACCCTAACACTCTCCCTCACCCTCACACTCACCCTAACCCTCACCCTAATCATAACCCTAACCCTAACCCTAACCATAAACTTAACCCTCACCCTAACCCTCCGTAACCCTCACCATCACCCTCACCCTAACCATAACCCTAACCCTAACCCTAACCATAAACTTAACCCTCACCCTAACCCTCACGGTAACCCTCACCATCACCCTCACCCTAACCATAACCCTAACCCTAACCCTAAACCTAAACTTAACGCTCACCCTAACCCTAAACCTAACACTCACCCTCACCCTCCTCTAACACTCACCCTCACCCTCACACTCTCCCTCACCCTAACCCTCACCCTAATCCTAACCCTAACCCTAACCATAACCATAAACTTAACCCTCACCATCACCCTCACCCTCACCATAACCCTAACCATCACCCTTACCTTAACCCTAACACTAACCCTAACCCGAACCCTAAACTTAACACTCACCCTCACCCTAAGCCTCACCCTAACACTCACCATCACCCTCTCCCTAACTCTAACCCTGAACCTAACCCTAACCTGAACCCTCACCATAACCCCCACACTCAGCCTCATCCTAACACTAACCCTCACCCTCATCCTAACACTCACCCTCACCCTCAAACTCACCCTAACCCTAACACTCACCCTCACACTAACACTAACCCTCACCCTAACTCTCAACCTAACCCTAAACCTAACACTCACCCTACCTCTAACACTCACCCGCACCCTCACACTCTACGTCACCCTGACCCTCACCCTAAACCAAACCCTAACCCTAACCCTAACCTTAAATATAAAATTAACCCTCACCCTAACTCTAAACTTAACCCTCACCCTAACTCTAACCCTAAACCTAAACGTCACCCTAACCTTAACCCTAACTCTTACGCTAACCCTAAACCTCACCCTAACCCTCACCCTAACCCTAACCCTAGCCCTAACCATAACCCTAACCCTAAGCCTAACACTCATCTTCACCCTCACCCTAAACCTCACACTAACCGTCACCCTAACCCTAACCCTAACCATAACGCTAAACCTCTCCCTAACCCTAAACTAACCCTAACACTAACACTAAACCTAACCCTAACCCTAACCCTAAACCTCACCCTAACCTTAACCCTAATCCTAACCCTCACCTTCAACCTTAACCTAACCCTACCCCTAACCTTAACCCTCACCCTAACCCTCACCCTCATCCTCACCCTCACCCTAACCCTAACTCTAATCCTAACCCTAACCCTATACTTAAACCTCACCCTAACCCTAACCCTAACCCTACATTTAACCCTCAACCTAACACTCATCCTAACCCTCACCCACACCCTCACCCCAGCCCTAACCCTAACCCTCACCATCAACCTCACCCTAACCCTAACACTCACCCTAACCCTCACACTAAACCTAACCATAACCCTAACCCTAACCCTAACCATAATCCTCACCCTAACCCTAACACTAACCCTCAACCTCACCCTAACCCTAACCCTAACCCTAAATCTAAACTTAACCCTCATCCTAACCCTAAACGTAACCCTCACCCTAAACGTAACCCCTCACCCTAATTCTAACCCTAAACCTAAACGTCATCCTAACCTTAACGCTAACCCTAACCCTAAACCTCACCCTAACCCTAACCCTCACCCTAACCATAACCATAACCCTAAACCTAACACTCACCCTCACCCTCACCCTAACCCTCACCCTAACCGTCACCCTAACCATAACGCTAAACCTCACCCTAACCCTAACCTTAACCCTCACCCTAACCCTAACTCTAACCCTAACACTAACCCTAAACCTAACCCTAACCCTAAACCTCACCCTAACTTTCAACCTAACCCTAACCCTCACCCTCACCCTAACCCTAACTCTACCCCTAACCTTAACCCTCACCCTAACCCTCACCCTCATCCTCACCCTCACCCTAACCCTAACCCTAATCCTAACCCTAACCCTAAACTTAAACCTCACCCTAACCCTAACCCGAACCCTAAATCTAAACTTAACCCTCAGCCTAACCCTAAACTTAACCCTTTCCCTAACCCTGACACTAAACCTAAACGTCACCCTCACCCTAACCATAACCTAACCCTAACCGTAACACTCACCCTCACCCTCACCCTCACCCTAACACTCACCCTAACCGTCACCCTAACCCTAACCCTAACCGTAACGCTAAACATCTCCCTAACCCTAACCTTAACCCTCACCCTAACCCTAACACTAACCCTAACACTAACCCTAAACCTAACCCTAACCCTAACCCTAAACCTCACCCTAACCTTCATCCTAACCCTAACCCTCACCCTCACCCTAACCCTAAGCATACCCTAACCCTAACCATACCCCTAACCTTAACCCTCACACTAACCCTCACCCTCTTCCTCACCCTCAGCCTAACCCTAACCCTAATCCTAACCGTAACCCTAAACTTAAACCTCAGCCTAACCCTCATCCTCATCCTAATTCTCACTCTAATCCTAAAACTAACCCTAAATATAACCCTCACCCTAACCCTAAACCTAAACCTAACCCTCTCCCTCACCAAAGCCCTCACCCTCACCCTAACCCTAACCTTAACACTAACCCTCACCATCACCCTCACCCTCAACCTAACACTCACCATCACCCTCACCCTAAACCTATCTTTAACCCTAACCCTAACACTAACTTTAACCCTCACCCTAACCCTCACCCTAACCCTAACCCTAACCCTAACCCTAAACCTAAACTTAACCCTCACCCTAACCCTAAACCTAACACTCACCGTCACCCTCCCTCTAACACTCACCCTCACCCTAACCCTCACCCTAAACCAACCCCTAACCCTAACCATAACCCTAAATCTAAACTTAACCCTTACCCTAACCCTAAACTTAACCCTCACCCTAACTCTAACCATAAACTTAAACGTCACCCTAACCTTAACCCTAACCCTAACCCTAAACATCACCCTAACCCTCACCCTACCCTAACCCTCACCCTAACCATCACCCTAACCCTAACCCTAAACTTAACCCTCACCCTAACCCTAACTCTAACTCTAACACTAACCCTAACCCTAACCCTAACCCTAACACTATCCCTAAACCTCACCCTAACCTTCAACCTAAACCTAACCCTCACCCTCACCCTAACCCTAACCCTACCCCTAACCTTAACCCTCACCCTAACCCTCACCCTCATCCTCACCCTAACCCTAACCCTAATCCTAACCCTAACCCTAAACTTAAACCTCACCCTAACCCTAACCCCTAACCCTAACCCTAACATTAACCTCAACCTAACCCTCACCCTAACCCTCACCCTCACCCACACCCTCACCCCAGACCTAACCCTAACCCTCACCATAAACCTCACCCTCACACTCACCCTAACCCTCACTCTCACCCTCACCCTCACCCTAAACCTAACCCTAACCCTAACCCTAACCATAACCCTCACCCTTACCCTAAAACTAACCCTCACCCTAACCCTAACCATAACCCTCACACTAACCCTAACACTAACTCTCACCCTCTACCTAACCATAACCCTAACCCTGAACCCAACCCTCACACTAACCCTAACCCTCACCCAAACACTCAGCCTCACACTCACCCTAACCCTCACACTCACCTTCACCCTCACCCTAACCCTAACCCTAACACTCACTCTCACCTTCACCCTCAACCTAACACTATCCCTAACCCTAACCCTAACCATAAGCCTAACCCCTAACATTATCCCTCACCCTAACCCTATCCCTAAACATCACCCTCACCTTCACCCCCACCCTCACCCTAACCCTAACCCTAAATATCACCCTAAACTTCACGCTAACCCTAACCCTCACCCTAACCCTCACCCTCATCCTCACCCTCACCATAACCCTAAAACTAACTCTAAACGTAACCATCACCCTAACCCTAACCGTAAAGCTAACCCTCTCCCTCACCATCACCCTCACCCTCACCGTAACCCTAACCTTAACACTAACCCTCACCATTACCCTCACCCTCACCCTCACCCTAACACTCACCCTCAACCTCACCCTAACCCTAACCCTAACTTTAACCCTAACCCTAACGCTAACCTTAACCATCACCCTCACCCTAACGCTCACCCTAACACTTACCCTCACCCTCAACCTAACCCTCACCCTCACCCTACCCCTACCCCTACCCCTAACTTAACCCTCACCCTAACCCTCACCCTCATCCTCACCCTCACCCTAACCCTACCCCTAACCCTAACCCTAACCCTAACCCTAACACTCACCCTTACCTTCACCCTCACCCTAACACTATCCCTAACCCTAACCCTAACCATAAGCCTAACCCTAACATTATCCCTCACCCTAACCCTAACACTAAACATCACACTCACCTTCACCCCCACCCTCACCCTAACCCTAACCGTAACCCTAAACATCACCCTAAACTTCACCCTACCCTAACCCTCACCCTAACCCTCACCCTAACCCTCACCCTCATCCTCACCCTCACCCTAACCCTAAACCTAAACCTAACCCTAAACGTAACCATCACCCTAACCCTAACCCTAAACCTAACCCTCTCCCTCACCATCACCCTCACCCTAACCCTAACCATAACACTAACCCTCACCATCACCCTCACCCTCACGCTCACCCTAAAACTCACCCTCACCCTCACCCTAACCCTAACCCTAACTTTAACCCTAACCCTAAACCTAAACTTAACCCTCACCCTCACCCTAACCCACACCCTAACCCTAACCCTAACCCTAACCCTAAACCTAAACCTAAACTTAACACTCACCCTAACACTAAACCTAACAATCACCCTCACCCTCCCTCTAACACTCACCCTCATCCTCACCCTCACACTCTCCCTCACCCTAACCCTCACCCTAAACCAAACCCTAACCCTAACCCTAGCCGTAAACCTAAACTTAAACCCTCACCCTAACCCTAAACTTAACCCTCACCCTAAACCTAACCCTAAACCTAAACGTCACCCTAACCTTAACCCTAACCCTAACCCTCACCCTCACCCTCACCCTAACCCTAACTGTAACCTTAACCCTCACCCTAACACTCACCCTCATCCTCACCCTCACCCTAACCCTAACCCTAACCCTAACCTTAAACCTCACCCTAACCCTAACCCTAACCTTAACCCTCACCCTCACCCTAACCCTCACCCTAACCCTCACCATCACCCTCACCCTCACTCCGAACCTAACCCGAACCTTCACCATCATCCTCACCCACACCCTCACCCTCACCCTAACCCTCCTCCTTAACCTAACCCTAACCCTAACACTCACATTCACCCTAACCCTAACCCTCACCCTCACCCTAACCCTAACCCTCACCATAACACTCACCCTCACCCTCACCCTAACGCTCACCCTAACCTTCACCCTAACCCTAACCCTATCCATAACCGAAAACCACTCCCTAACCCTAACCTTAACCCTCACCCTAACCCTAACTCGAACCCTAACACTAACCCTAAACCTAAAACTAACCCCTAACCGTATACCTCACCCTAACCTTCACCCTAACCCTAACCCTCATCCTCACCCTAACCCTAAACCTACCCCTAACCTTAACCCTCACCCTATCCCTAACCCTCACCCTCACCCACACCCTCACCCCAGCCCTATCCCTAACCCTCACCATCACCCTCACCCTCACCCTAACCCTCACCCTAACCCTAACCCTGACCATAACCCCTCACCCTAACCCTAACACTAACCCTCACCCTAACCCTAACCATAACCCTCACACTAACACTAACAATAACCATCACCCTCACCCTAACCCTAACCCTAACCCCAAACCTCACCTTAATCCTAACCCTCACCCTAACCCCTCACCCTCAACCTAACCCTCACCCTAACACTCTCCCTCACCCTCAAACTCACCCTAACCCTCATCCTCACCCTCACCCTAACTCTCACACTCACCTTCACCTTCTCCCTCACCCTCACCATTACCCTAACCCTAACCCTAACCCGAACACTCACCCTCACCTTCACCCTCACCCTAACCCTATCCCTAACCCAAACCCTAACCATAAGCATAACCCTGACATTATCCCTCACCCTAACCCAAACCCTAACCCTCAAACTCACCCTCAACTTCACCCTCTCCCTAACCCCAACCCTAACCCTAACCCTAACCCTAACCCTAACTCTAAACATCACCCTAACCTTCACCCTAACCCTAAGCCTCACCCTAACCCTGAACCTAAACCTAAGCTTAACCCTCACCCTAACCCTCACCCTAACCATCACACTCATGCACACCCTCATCCTAACCCTAAACCTAACCCTAAACTTAACCCTCCTTCTAACCCTAACTCTAACCCTAACACTTTCCCTCACCCTCACCCTACCCTAACCCTAACCATAACCCTCACCATCACCCTCACCCTACCCTCACCCTAACCCTCACCCTCACCCTAACACTAACCCTAACCCTAACCCTAAACATAAACTTAACCCTCACCCTAAACCTAAACCTAACACTCACCCTCACCCTCCATCTAACACTCACCCTCACCCTCACACTCTCCCTCACCCTAACCCTCACCCTAATCCTAACCCTAACCCTCACCCTAACCCTAACTCTCTCCCTCACCCTCAACCTAACACTAACCCTAACCATAACCCTCACCATCACCCTCACCCTACCCTCACCCTAACTCTAACCCTCACCCTCACCCTAACCCTAACACTAACCCTAACCTTAAACATAAACTTAACCCTCACCCTAACCATAACCCTAAACCTAAACATCACCCTAACCATAACCCTCAGACTCACCCTCACCCTAACCCTAACCCTAACACTAACCCTAACCCTAACCCTAACCTTAACCCTCACCCTCACCCTAAGCCTCAACCTAACACTCACCCTCACCCTAACACTAAACCTAAACCTAACCCTAACCTGAACCCTCACCCTAACCCTCACCATCAGCCTCATCCCAACCCTCACCCTCACCTCATCCTAACCCTCATCCTCACCCTCAAACTCACCCTCACCCTCACCCTAACACTCACCTTCACACTCACCCTCACCCTCACCCTAACTCTCAGCTTACTCTAAACCTACACCTCACCCTAACCCTCACCCTAACCCTAACCCTCACCCTAACCATAACCCTAACCCTAACCTTAACCCTCACCCTAACACTAACCCTAACCTTAAACGTCACCCTAACCCTAACCCTAAACCTACACCTCATCTTAACCCTCACCCTAAACCTAACCCTCACCCTAACCATAACCCTAACCCTAACCTTAACCCTCACCCTAACCCTAACACTGACCCTCACCCTCACCCTAAACCTAACCCTAACCGTAACCCCTAACCCTAACACTCACCCTAACCTTCACCCTAACCCTAACCCTCACCCTACCCCTGAATCTAAACCTAACCTTAACCCTCACCCTAACCCTCACCCTCATGCACACCCTCATCCTAACAGTAATCCTAACCCTAATCTTAACCCTCCTTCTAACCCTAACTCTAACCCTAACACTCTCCCTCACCCTCACTCTAACCCTAACACTAACCCTAACCCTAACCCTAAACTTAACCCTCACCCTAACCATAACCCTAAACCTAAACATCACCCTAACCCTAACCCTAACCCTAACCCTCACCCTCAACCTCACCCTAACCATAACACTAAACCTAACCCTAACCCTAACCTTAACCTTAACCCTCACCCTCAACCTAAGCCTCACCCTAACACTCACCCTCACCCTAACAATAAACCTAAACCTAACCCTAACCTGAACCCTCACCCTAACACTCACCATCACCCTCATCTTAACCCTCACCCTCACCTCATCCTAACTCTCATCCTCACCCTCAAACTCACCCTCACCCTCACCCTAACACTCACCCTCACACTCACCCTCACCCTCACCCTAACTCTTACCTTACCCTAAACCTACACCTCACCCTAACCCTTACCCTAACCCTAAACCTCACCCTAACCATAACCCTAACCCTAACCTTAATCCTCACCCTAACCCTAACCCTAAACGTCACCCTAACCCTAACCCTAAACCTACACGTCATCTTAACCCTCATCCTAACCCTAACCCTCACCCTAACCATAACCCTAACCCTAACCTTAACCCTCACCGTAACCCTAACACTAACCCTCACCCTCACCCTAACCCTAACCCTAACCCCAACCCTCACCCTAACACTAACCCTCACCCAAACCCTCACCCTCACCCTCACCCTAACCCTAAACCTCACCTTCACCCTCATCCTCACCCTAACCCTAACCCTAAACCTCACCCTTAACCTAACCCTAAACCTAACCCTCACCCTCACCTTCACCCTAACCCTCACCATAACACTCACCCTCACCCTAACCCTCACCCTAACCGTCACCCTAACCTAACCCTAACCCTAAACCTCTCCCTAACCCTAACCTTAACCCTCAACCTAACCCTAACTCTAACCCTAACACTAACTCTAAACCTAACCCTAACCCTAACCCTAACCCTAAACCTCACCCTAACCTTATCCTAACCCTAAACCTAACCCTAAGCCTAACCCTAACCCTAACCATAACCCTCACCCTAACTCTAACACTAACCCTCACCCTCACCCTAACCCTAACCATAACCCTCACCCTAACCCTAACCCTAATCCTAACCCTAACCCTAAACTTAAACCTCACCCTAACCCTAACCCTAAACCTAACCGTAACCCTTCCCTTAACCCTCAACCTAACCCTCACCCTAACCCTCACCCTCACCCACACCCTCACCCCAGCCCTAACCCTAACCCTCACCATCAACCTCGCCCTCACCCTAACCCTAACCTTAACACTAACCCTCACCATCACCCTCACCCTAACACTCACCCTCACCCTCACCCTTACCCTAACCCTAACTTTAACCCTAACCCTAACGCTAACCTTAACCCTCACCCTCACCCTAACCCTCACCCTAACACTTACCCTCACCCTCACCCTAACCCTCACCCTAACCCTCACCCTAAACCTAACCCTAACCCTAACCCTAACCCTAACCCTAACCCTAACACTCACCCTGACCTTCACCCTCACCCTAACCCTATCCCTAACCCTAACCCTAACCATAAGCCTAACCCTAACATTATGCCTCACCCTAACCCTAACCCTAAACATCACCCTCACGTTCACCCCCCACCCTCACCCTAACCCTAACCCTAACCCTAAACATCACCCTAACCTTCACCCTAACCCTAACCCTCACCCTAACCCTCACCCTCATCCTCACCCTCACTCTAACCCTAAACCTAACCCTAAACGTACCCTCACCCTAACCCTAACCCTAAACCTAACCCTCTCCCTCACCATCACCCTCACCCTCACCCTAACCCTAACCTTAACACTAACCCTCACCATCACCCTCACCCTAACACTCACCCTCACCCTCACCCTTACCCTAACCCTAACTTTAACCCTAACCCTAACGCTAACGTTAACCCTCACCCTCACCCTCACCCTAACCCTCACCCTAACACTTACCCTCACCCTCACCCTAACCCTCACCCTAACCCTAACCCTAAACCTAAACTTAACCCTCACCCTAACCCTAAACCTAACACTCACCTTCACCCTCCCTCTAACACTCACCCTCATCTTCAGCCTCAAACTCGGCCTCACCCTAACCCTCACCCTAAACCAAACCCTAACCCTAACCCTAAATCTAAACTTAACCCTCACCCTAACCCTAAACTTAACCCTAACCCTAACCCTAACCCTAAACCTCACCCTAACCCTAACCCTAACCCCAACACTCACCCTAACCCCTAACCCTCATCCTAACCCTCACCCTAACCCTCACCCAAACCCTCACCATCACCCTCACCATCACCCTCACCCTAACACTCACCCTCAACTTCACCCCTCACCCTAAGCCTATCCCTAACCCTAACCGTAAGCCTAACCCTAACATTATCTCTCACCCTAACCCTAACCTTAACCCTCACCCTCACCCTAACACTCATCCTGACACTCACCCTCACCCTCACCCTAACCCTCACCCTAACCCTCACCCTAGCTGTAACCCTAACCCTAACCCTAACCTTAACCTTAACACTCACCCTAACCCTAACCCTAAACCTCACCCTAACCCTAACCCTAACCCTAAACCTAACCATAACCCTAACCCTAGACCTTACCCTAACCATCACATTAACACTAAAACTCACCCTAACCATAATACTAACCCTAACGTTAACCCTCACTCTAACCCTCACCCTCAACCTAACCCTCACCCTTAACCTAACCCTAACCCTCACCCTCACCTTCACCCTAACCCTCACCATAACACTCACCCTCACCCTAACCCTCACCCTAACCCTAACCCTAACCCTAACCCTAACCCTAACCCTAGACCTCTCCCTAACCCTAACCTTAACCCTCAACCTAACCCTAACTCTAACCCTAACACTAACCTTAAACCTAACCCTAACCCTAAACCTCACCCTAACCTTCACCCTAACCCTAAACCTAACCCTAAGCCTAACCCTAACCATAAACATAACCCTCACCCTAACTCTAACACTAACCCTCACCCTCACCCTAACCCTAACCATAACCCTCACCCTAACCCTAACACTAACCCTCACCCTCATTTAACCCTAACCCTAACCCCAACCCTCAGCCTAACCCTACCCCTAACCCTAACATTCACCCTAACCCTAACCCTCAATATCACCCTAACCCTCACCATCAACCTAACACTCACCCTCACCCTCACCGTCACCCTCACCCTAACCCTAACCCTCACCCTCACCCTCACCCTCACCCTAACCCTAACCCTAACCTTAACCCTAACCCTAACCCTAACCCTAACCTTAACCCTTCAGTTTTTCTAAAGCCTGTAACTTTTCCTCAGCTAGAGGCCATTGCTTTGTCCATATTGATTTCTCAGTTCACCATTTTAGAGGCAATTCTGTTGGTATCTCTGAAGGGGATTCAATTGCTTGTTCTTGTATGGCCCGAATGGCTGGTTTTCTCCATTTGTAATTTCTTTTAATATTATTCTCAGAAATATAAGCTCTAGAAGCAGCAGTAATGTTAATTTGGGTATTCCATTGTTGTAATACGTCACGACCCCATAAATTCATTGCAATATTGGCTACATATGGCCTTAATTTTCCTATTTGTCCCTCAGTCCCTATACATTCAACCCATCTTGTGTTCTGTGTTACTCGAGATAGGGTTCCAATTCCCAGGAGCTGAACATTTACATTCTGAAGAGGCCAATACGGATGCCAAGATTCTGAGGTAATGATACTTACATCAGCACCTGTGTCCAGCAGGCCAGTAATAAAAATGCCATATACACACACTCTCAGCTTAGGTCTTTGATCATTTATAGAAGTTTGCCAAAACACACATTACTCATCTTTCTGCTCATTATCGTTTGTAACAGTAGGCATGAGGTTTCCTAATTGTCCTGACGAGGAACGTTCTCTGCAGAAACTGGAAATGACTGAACCATGTTTGCCATGGGGGCCTGTGAGGCCCCCCTCTCACGTTTTCCGTCTGTATCAGGTTGCCTTTTCTATCTCTTGTAGATCTGCATTCATTCGTCCAGTGTCTGCCTTTTCCACGTCTTCTACATAAACCTGAAGGCTGAGTCCTCCTATTTCTGTTATTTCTAGAAGATGCATTATTATTATTTCTGAACATCCATTGTTTACAATTCCTTTTCATATGACCCATTTTGCTACAATTAAAACATTTGGTATTCTGGTGTCTCCTTTTACCATTGGAAATTGCTTCTTCTATCCATGCTTCAGTGCCATAATCAAATGTATCAATATCCAGTGTATGCAAGACCCATTCTTCCAAGGGTGCTGATCTGAACCTTAAAGGCCCCAAAATCTTTTTGCATTCCACATTTGCATTTTCATAAGCCAAAGACTCAGTCATTATACGTCTTGCGTCAGGGTCACGTATCCCTATTTGCACAGCCTTAGTAAGTCTTTGTAAAAAATCACTGAAGGGTTCTCTCAGACCTTGTTTAATTGTGACAAATGATTCCATTCTCTGTCCTGGGTCTTGTACCCTGTCCCAAGCCCTTAAGGCTGCTGCAGTGCATATGGAGAGTGTGTTTTCATCCAAATTAGCTTGTTCCTGAGGGTCGGAAAAGAGTCCTTCACCTAGAATTTTATCTAGGGAGATGTCACTTCCCTTCACCTTTTCTTGCTGTTCTAAAAGTCTAGCCTCTTGCCTGAATAAGCATTTCCATTTTAATTGCGGCCCACTCTCAAGGACTGCAGAGGTCAGCTGGAGCCAGTCCAATGGCGTAGCTCTGCTTGTGGATGCCCAAGATTTTAGCATCTCTTTAACAAAAGAGGAGTGCATCCTGAAAGTCATGACAGCCTGTTTAATTTCTTTGAGATCATTCATACGGACAGGCTCCCATGTATCTTCCTTAATGACCCTAGGGTTTTTGGAACCAATCACCTTCTCTGTTGTTATTACTGGAAAGGCAGGTAGAGTGGTAGGTAGAGATTTGTGGAAATTGTCCTGGAGGGATTTACCCACAGATGTAGTTAAAATTTGCCTTTCTACCATTTGTTCTTCATCAGAATTTAGAAATTCCTCAATCTTTTCAATTCTATTCACCATTGCCTTCTGCAATGTCTGTATCTCCTGTCCAGAATTATGTTCCAAAGCCTTCATTGAGGATTCTAAAGTATGAAGTTTGTCCATTAGAGATAAGTTCTCATCTTTGGACATAATTTTTATGGCATAAACCGTGCCTTCTTGTATTAACAATCTTTCCACCAATCTGTCATAAGCTTTAGACAAAATTCGATTGTTACATTCAACCGTTCTAATTTTCTCAGATAATATTTCAGTCCCTTCAGAAAGTGACTGATGAAATTTACTATTTAAATCAGCTGTTCCTTCTTCCATAGTAATAAATTTCTCCTTAATATCAGCCTTAACCTTTTCTAAATTTTTTTTTCCAGTCACCATGGTCTTGTTAAACAACATTCTGTTCTCTTCCTGCAGAACTTTAAACTGATTCTTGAGAAGATCATTGTCATGCTTAATCGTTTGTAGATGTTCAACCTCTGCCTTAAGAATCCTGGATTCTTCTCCAATAGTTTTTAGATGTTCAACCTCTGCCTTAAGAACCCTGGATTCGTCTCTTAAAGACTCTGTCAGACTTTTGTTGTCTAACCACTTAATACCAAGGAAAACTACTAATCCCAGAAGGATCCATAGATGTGGGGTGCTAGACACGTCTTGTAGGATCTCCCACATGGCACACTCAAAAAGGCTGTTGAAATTTTGAATGGTGATATTCTCAGACATTTTATTTATAAAAGGAAAAATTTTTTTTCCTGTAATGACTGGTTCCTGCCAGAGTTAACGAAAGAGTCCACTTGAGTCCACGTGGAGAGCCGGTCTGAAATAACTCAAAACTGAAATTTATTCAAATTGACCCCTTCAGGGCCAAATGTGGCTGTTTGTGTTGTAAAACTGCAAATATTTAAGCTTCAGTGTTCAGCTCCAAATGTCAAGGCAGAGAGGGAGGGGTTAACTCCTCTGGCGCTGTGAGAGGAACAAAGCACTGGCTGTGGGCAGCTCGGGACCGTGGCGGTGGGGGAGGTGCGCTCCGCTACTGTTGTTGTGACTGAGGGCCTAGGGCTGGCACGGGCGCGACTGCGGGCCTAGAGCGAGGCAGCGCTGCGGCAATCGCGACCGCCCAGGACCTGCTGTGGGCGCTGCGGGCTAATGTGCCCCACGTTGGCGCGCCAAATGTGGCGGTTTGGATTAATGAAGACCAATAGTAATAGGTATTTGAAGAAGTTTAATGACAAAACCAGACTCACGAAACCAAGGTTCCAGCGGAGTACCCGAAGCAGGAAGCAAGGGGCGCACGGCTTCTGTGCACCCAATTTATCAGTAAACATTCGCCCGAGGTGGGCCCGCCCAAGGGGCGGGCTTATCCCTACAACCTGTTTAGCATCTCAGACCAGAGTAAGCCCTAACACACCAGGATGGGAAGTATATGTGTCTGAGAAAGTCAGCATCAACCTTTGTGGGTCCATTAGCTATAACCTCTGTCAGACTTTAAGCTAAGTTAAAAAAAAATAAACACAGAGGATTTGGATTGGAATTTGGATACACTCTAACCTCAGCTCTCTTGGTGTATTAGTCCAGTGTTCTTTGCTCTACTGAAATATTCAGTCAGGCTGTTCTATTTAACTTACAGATTTAGCGGCTAAAAGGCCAAGATCAGGCAGCCTCATAGTGTCATTATGGCAGGGGTATGACATGGAGGAGGAAGAGATCCCACCATAAGACAGGAAGCCAGACCGTGGCTGGGGTCCCATGAGAACTATCTTAATCTCTCCCACAGGCAGCACCCTCCTTGATATAGTGCCACCTCACATATCACCTTGTCAAGGACTAGGATTTCAATATATGACCCCTGAGGCAATACACTCAAACCATAGCTCAACCACAGGTCAGTTTCTCTGTCATCTGCATCAGGCTCCCTAATACTAAACCTCCTCTCTTAGAAAATGAGAATAAAACTTCTCTCACCACATTGCTGTGATAAAAAAGATAATAGACATAAAACAAGTTTTTCTTTAAGATTTACATTTATTTTCTGACTATGAGTGTTGGGCTGCATATGTGTCTGTGCACTGAGTGTGCCTGGTGGCCATGGAGACCAAAAGATGACATCAGATCTGGAGTCATGGATGTGAGCCCCCCATGTGGGTTCTGAGAACTGAACCTGGGTCTTCTACAAGAGCAGCAGAGCCCTTCACCACTGAACCATTTCTCTAGCGCCAAAGTAGTTCTTTGTTAGCAACAAATGTTATCCCGTGATTCTACTGCCTAAATGCAATTTAGCTGTTCCATGTAGACAACATATCCTAAATCACTTTTAACATCAACTAGTCATGAGTCTAAAATATGAGAAATAACCAACTGTCATGACCTGGAAGTATAATGTTATAGAAGTAGCTGTGGTGACAGCTTCCTCATAGCTGGATTCACAAGATTCCAGCAGGGAATTTTCTGCCCCTCACTCACCTTTCTGAAATGCAAGTTGGACCTACACTGGGTCACAGTTAAAGAAAGAGTAAGAATCCTGGTCACATTTTGAAGTCATTCCTTTTGACAATCTTTTAACATTACAGTAGAATGCTTTTAAAGGTAATGTAAAAGGGCTGGAGAGAGCACTTTTTGGTTAAGCACACTGACTGTTCTTCCAGAGAACCCAGGTTCAATTCCCAGCAATTACACTTGGCTCACAACCGTCTATTACTACAGTTCCAGAAGATTCAATGCCATTTTCTGGCTTCTGTGGGCAATAAGAACAGATGATGTACCCAGACACCCTTACAGACAAAACACAAAAACACATAAAATAGATGGATTCTTTTCAAGAAAAGTATAAAGGATAACATCAGTGATAGTCATTCTCTGTCCTTGCCTATCAGGATGAGTGTGTGGCCCCTGATGACTGAGAAGGAAATGCACATCCTCCTGAGACGAAACCTCAGCCCCAGATCAGGATATAATGGTCCAAGTGCAGGTGTTTTCATAGCTGGCTGCTTGGACTCACAGGCATCTATGAGAAGGGTATACAGACTGAGAACGGAGAGTGGCTCACTCTCAGGGAGTTTGAAATGAGAGGAGGCCATGTAAAATCCAAGAACTGGAGGCAAACCATATATTGTTGAGGATGGACCCTGGGATCCTTAATAAAGGTATTCTGGAGCTTCCATGGCTCCTGGGTAAGATGGTGAATTAAAAGCTTCTATGTGACAGACAGCTTCAATTATTCTGGGGTGAGACAACAGGTTAGAAGCTCTTTAGGTATGACTGGTAACTTCAATCAAGGTATAATTCACGTGTCCAGATGTTAGCAGAATGACTGCGTAAACAATACCATAATGATTTTTTCTTAGACAGGTTCCATGGCATGGGTTGTTGCCAACTTGCCAGACATGGGTGTTACCTCAGTTGTCTTGTGTTATAGCTTAATCCTCTTTAATGTATTAAACTTCCATTTTTTGGATGGTGGGAGAAAAGCCTTTAACCTTACCATTAACTAGTTGCAGAAAATTTGGTAGCATGGAAATAATTAAATTTAAAATTAAATATAATTGAAATTAAATATAATTCATATTAAATTTAAATATAATTGAGTGCCAGTGATGAAAATAATATATGATTCCATAGCTGAAAATAATGTGCTCATGTGGATGCCTGCTTTACAGTTACAGAATGTTCCAGAAGTTCTTCTTCCAGGTTGTAGTCTCATGTTTGTTCTTGAACAGCTGCGTATTGTGGGTCAGACCTGTAATCCCAGCTCTTGGGAGACTGAGGCAGGGAGATTACTCCAAGCTCAAGGATGGCTTACACTCTGTAGTGAGTTCCAGGACAGGTTACAGAGTAAGGCCTACCTCAACTCCATCTACCCAAAAATAAAAGTAAAAGAAGGGAAATAATTTTGAAATAAGTTCTTTGTTCTTCATTTTTATCAATGCTGTAAATTAGGAAAACCTGGAGATTTCCTTGGTTGGTGGACCAATTTTCTTCGACGTAGGGTACACAGATGTTTCTGGCACATATCTCAGATGCCCTTTCCCTGTGTCATCCTCACAATAAAGTACAAAAGTTTGCTCATCGAGTATTGGCTGAGCTGCATCTGAAGTCATGGGGAGTACAGGTGTGAGCCCCTGGCCAGGGCAAGCCTGCAACTTTATACCCTACTTGCAGTTACTACTGTCGGGGAGAGGAGTCTGCAGCAAATGATGCTCAAGCCAAGGGGTGGGATGGCTATCGAGATTTAGGACAAAAACTGTGTCATGGATCAGTTTTCCCTGAGCTGGGTCATAGAGGAGGACAGTTGTGGACAAGTGTAGAATTTAGCTTTCTATACAGGGAAAGAAGAATGTGAGAAACCAGCACTCAGTGTGTCTAAAATCTGTGGATGATCAAGTGGCATCTCTTATCTGAGCTCACTGTGAAAATCAATAGGACAGAAAACTGGATCTAAATATTTCCTTGACTCACTGTGGGGCACATGAGAAGTAATTTCCATGAAGACAGCTTGTATTTAACAAGGTTACATACAGACAGAAATATCTAGAAGATGGTGAGAAATACCTCACTCACAAACTAAAAACAAAGACCCTCCCATCATTAACTCTCTGTCTTTCAGGGAGGAATTCTACCAGACTCACCTAGGACAAAGGGACAGGTAATTATCCCAAGATCTCCTGCTCTGATGTCTCAAACTATTGTATAAAAATTGTTTGTTTTCCATCTCTGTGCCCTTGTAAGTTTCAGAATTGACAAATTTGTATTTGATCAAATTTGATTTATTCTGTGGTGCTTATATAGTTGTGATTTCACAAGCATAAGAGACCAGGGCTACTTTGAGCTTCAAAATACTTAAGATAGAGATGGGAACAAACATTGGGAGTCATCAAATAAATGATGTATTCTGCTTTCAGAGGGAAAACCGAACAAGCCCAGAGTGAACAAAGAAAAAATGTAACTGCTCCATGATCTTCTGCCATGATGTCAGAGGCCATTAACTACAAATTATTAGTTGTTCATCTCTGCCATGTTATAGTTCTTAAATTCACTGATGAAAATAAAAATGGATTTTAAAATATGGTATTGTTGTGGTTGATAATTTAAATATTGCACAATATAAAAAGCCAGTTCTCCAATTAACATTATAGACTGAGATGGGAACACCTCTTAAAAATAGTAAAACAATGGACTAACAATATGGCTCAGGAACTAACTTTACTTGCTGCCAAACCTGATGACCCGAGTTCAATCACCAACAACCATATGATGGAAGAAGAAAACAGGTTCCAAAATTTGTCCTCTTTTCTCTACCTGAGTGTCACAAGAGTGTCTGTCTATACACATGCATAAAGAAAATGTAATTTTTAAAAATCTAAGGGTTGGAAAGATGACTCTTCCAAAAGACCCTGGTTTATCCCCAGGATTCACATTGTAGCTCCCATCCATCTGTCCCTCCAGTGTCAGGACTTCCCATGCCTTTTTCTGACCTTGAAGGCACCAGATTTAGATACAACCACACTTCTTTTGTCCTCTGCTGTAGATAAGACATTGAGTTCTCATCTCTGGAATCTGGATAGCTCATTGGATGAATGAGGCAGATGCTGTTTCTGGTCCATGGACCACTGCTTAGGAGGCAGAGATCTCACAAGATGACTGTCCATTAGAACCTCTCACAATGTTTAAGCATTTAGCACTTGGATCCAGGCTAGACTTAGTGAATTGAAATTGATGTTATTGGGGTCCTAGTTATTTGTTATGTTTTCTCCCTCAGTGGTAAGGATCAAAACTAGGACCTCATATATGCTAGGTTGAACATTCTACCATTGAATTTGAATTACACTCTAAAGCCTGGAATTATGTTTAATTCCATGAGTAATTTTAATCTATAACATGTTCATGATTACTGCTAAATAAGAGAACAAATTTCTTGTTTAAAACATGTGGGTAGTTTCAAAGCCTGCCATGCCAGGAGAGAGCATCAATACCCACCATGGCCCATGGTGACAACAGAGGCCTCCAGAAGCTATGCAATAGCCAGAGCCTTAGCTTCAGCCCCAATGTCACCAAGAGCAGCAATCAGCAGAGACAGGATACCATGTGCACTTGGCGGAGTGACCACCAGAACCATGGCACCAGTTGCATCAAGAGGAGATACCATCTGAACCTTGGGCCCATCTGAATCTGGAGGAATGATCACTAGAGGATCAGCCCTGCCTGTACCTTAATGAGTATTTAAGGGTGCCATAGCCCCAACATCACCAATTGAAGCACCGACTCCACACATACTAATTAGAGAATGAAATGGTTAGACAACAAGTGGAAAATACACTACACAACAGAAAGAGCTGTACAGCATCACTAGAAACTGGTGGTTCTACAGTAAGAAAACCAGAACATCCCAACTCAGATGCAGTAGAAGAAAATGACACTAAAAATAACTTTATGGAGATGATTGAGGTACTGGAAGAGGAAATGAAAAAGTCCCTTACAGAAATTGAAGAAAAGATGAGCTAAAAATTGGGAGAAGTTAATAAATCCCTTAAAGATAACCCCCCCCTCAAAATAAATTAGTCAAACAGGTGAAGGCAACAGTCCAAGACTTAAAAATTGAAAAAAGGCAATAAAGAAACCCCAAACCAAGAGAACTCTGGAAATGAAAAATCTGGATAAATGATAAGGAACTACAGATGCAGTCATAAACAACAGAATACAAGAGATGGAAGAGAGAATGTCAGGAGTTGAAGCTATCATAGAGCAAATAGATTCATCGGTCAAAAAAAAATGTAAGTTCCAACTAATTCTTAACATAAAACATCCGTGAAATCTGTGACACCATGAAAAGACCAAACTTAAGGATAATAGGAAAAAGGAAAAATAAGTCCAATTCAAGAACACAGAAAATAAATTCAACAAAATCATAAAAGAAAATTTTCTCAACCTGAAGAAGTACTTACCTATAAAAATACAAGAAGCATACAGAACACCAAATAGACTGGACCCAAAAAAAAGTTTCCTCAACACATAAAATTAAAACTCTAAACATACAGAATAAAGAAAGACTATTAATAGCTGCAAAGGAAAAGGCCAAGTAACATATAAATGCATACCTATCAAAATTTAGCCTGACTTCACAATGGAAACAATGAGCAGAAGGTCATGGTCAGGTGTTATGCAGACACTAAGAGACCACAGATGCCAACCAAGACTAACATATCCAGCAAAGCTTTCAATGACCATTGACAGAGAAACCAAGATATTCCATGACAAAACCAGATTTAAGCAATGCCTATTCTCAAATCCAACCCTATAGAAAGTACTAGAAGAAAAAACTCCAACCCAAGGAAGTTAGATACATCAACAAAAACACAGGCAATAGATAATCCACATGACATATCCCTAAGATGAGAAACACACACAATACCACCAACAATAACAAAAACAAAAATAACAGGAACTAGCAATCACAGGACATTATTATCTCTTAATATCAATTTACTCAATTTGCCCACAGAAAGACACCAGCTAAGAGGTTGGATATGAAAACAGAATCCATCTTTTTGCTACATACAAGAAGCACACCTCAACTTCAAAGACAGACATTAACTCAGAGTAAAGGATTGGGAAAAGATTTTCCAATCAGATGGTCTGGAAAAAAAATCTGATGTAGTTATTTTAATATCTAACAAAATAGGCTTCAAACTAAAAATAATCAAAAGAGATGAAGAAGGTCATTTCATATTCATCAAAGAAAAATCCATCAAGATAAAGTCTCAATTCTGAACATGTATGCCCTAAATACAAGGGTACCCTCATTTGTAAAAAGAACTATTGCTAAAACTTAAATCACACAGCAAGCTCCACACATTAATCGTGGGAGACTTCAGTATCCCCACTCTCGCCACTAGACAGGTCTGCCAGACAGAAAGTTAACAGAGAAATAAAAGAATTAACAGATGTTATGACTCAAATGGGCCTAAAACACATCTATAGAACATTCAACCCAAACACAAAAGCACATACCTTCTTCTCAGCACCCCATGGAACCTTCTCTGTTGACAGTGATTTCTGTCTCACCTGGTCCCACAGCTGTTCAGTTCCAAATAAACACATAGAGGTCTACACATTTGTTGACAGAGGTTTCTGTCCTGCCCAGTCCTGCAGCCATTCACCCCCACACACAAAAAAATTCACAGAGATCTATATTATTTATAAACTGGTTGGCCTATTAGCCCAGGCTTCTTATTAACTAATTCTTACATCTTACAGTAACCCATAATTCTTGTCTGTGTTAGCCATGTGGCTTGGTACCTTTATTAGTAAGGCTTCTCATTTTGCTTCCTTCATGTCTGACTTCCCCTGTGACATGGCAGATTGACTCTTTCCTCTTCCCAGAATTCTCCTGTTCTCATTGTCCTGCCTCCATTTCCTGCCTGTTTGCCCCACCTGTATTTCCTGCCTGGCTACTGGACAATCAGCATTTTATTAAAATACAAGTGACAAATCTTTACAAAGCACAAGACCATTGCCCCACAGCCCTTCTCTAAAATTGACCACATACTCAGAAACAAGCAAACCTCAACAGATAAAATAAAAAAGGAATAAACCTATTGGATCACCATGGTTTAGGTTAGAATTCCACAACACTAATTGCAGAAAGCCCATAAAATCATGAAAATGGAACAATACTCAACTGAATAACTACTAGATCAAAAAAAGAAAAAAGAAAGGCAGAATTTAAAGACTTCCTATAATTCAATGAAAATGACAGCACAACATTCCCAAACTTAGGAGAAAAAAACGAAATGAAAACTGTGATAAGAACAAAGTTCATAGCACTAAATACTTACATGAAGAATGTAGGGAAATCCCACACTAGTGTATTAGCAGAACTACTGAACAGTCTAGAACAAAAGAAGCAAGCACATCCAGGAGGAGTAGACAGCTGAAAATAATCAAGTTTAGGGCTGAAAGCAATAAAATAAAAGCAAAGAAAACAATACAAAATATCAGTGAGACAAAGAGTTGATTCTTAGAGTAAATCAATAAGATAGAGAAACCTTTATCCAAACTAACCAAAAAGCAGAGAGAATATCTAAATTAATAAAATCAGGAATGAAAAGAGGGACATAACAACATACGTGGAGGAAATCCAGAGAATCATCAGGTCACATTTTAAAAACATGTACTTCACAAAATTGGAAAATTTAAAGGAAATGAACAATATTCTGGATAAGTACCACATACCAAAATTAAATCAAGTCCAGATAAACCAATTAAGTAGACTTATTACAACTGATCATCTGGAGTCTCCTCCTGATGTTATACAGACACCTATTACCTTTTATTCTGCAATAGGGATTTCAGTACAGATTGATAACATTATGTATCTAAAACTTTTATGTCTTTTTATAAAATGAAAAATCATATAAACTTCAGAGAAGAGAGAGTATCATGAAATTTGGGTTCATTTCTCATGGGTCAAAGGACTCCAGAGCAATACAGTCTGAGTTCCCTCACTTGTCTATTCCTGAGGATGGTATTTCTTCTCTCTCTCTCCAGGTCTTGGGTCTTCTCTCCTCCCCAATTTCTAGGAATATAAGCCTAAAAGTTCCAAATGTAGTATTTCCCTTTAAGTTCATAAATTTTAACTTCTGTCCCTGGTCCACATTTGTCTCAGGAGGTTTTCACATGGCTAATAGACATATCCAAATGTCAAGTAGTTACTATGACCTGTTACGAATGACTGTGAACCCTGACTTGCTGAACACTGGTATGAACCAATCCAGCTGATGTAAATGCTGTCTCTTTAGCTGGTCAGTGAACCAGATGCTTCTTAATTCCCTCCTTGACTTTGACTAACTAGCCTTCCAGAGTCTTGAAAACAACATCCTAGGATCAACAGGAAGCAATCACAGAAGAGAATGCATAGTCCCTTGTTCCCTGTTGGAACTTTAGACAAAAGAGAATTTCTTATTATAGGGTACCTGAGATATACTTTTCCCCCATTCCAATTTCCTTCTAGATAAGAAATTCTGTCAGCCATCACAGGGCTGTTGGCCCTTCTGCTTCTGCCGATTAATGTTGGCTTTTGCATCATTGAAGCCTTAAATAAATGATATTTCTTGTCTGGGTACCAGTAAGCTGATGATACTAAAATCCCAGTATCTGATCCTTAAGAGGGATGCTAAAAAGAAATCCCACACTAGCTTAGAATTGACTATAATAGAAGGTTATTTATTTAGTGATAGACTCACAGAACACAGTCCTCTGCTTGAGCAGGGAGTCCAGCAGCCAAAAGAGAAAGGGAGACAAACTTTACATCAGCATGTATAGTATACAAGGCCACGTCCAAGTGGGCAGGTAACTTAAAGACTACTGAGTGAAGGATTTTCCTACAGCATCTCCCCTTTTGTTTAAATAAGAGAGTTCTAAGCCTAATACAAAACTATATACAATAAGAACAAATATCAAGCCGGGCGGTGGTGGCACACACCTTTAATCCCAGCACTAGGAAGGCAGAGGCAGGCGGATCTCTGGGAGTTTGAGGCCAGCCTGGTCTACAAGAGCTAGATCCAGGACAGGCACCAATGCTACAGAGAAACCCTGTCTCAAAAAACCAAAAAAAAAGAACAAATATCAAGTATAAAAATTAGAACTACAACTAGCATAAACAATATTAAGCAAGAAACGTGATAAATGTTTCAATAATTATCCTATCCTAAGGAATATAAGACTTGTATTAAAAATAACTTGGTCAAGTCATGAGAAGAAAGTAACTATGACTATTTAATCTTCAATCCTATTAAAGACCTGAGAAGGAAAATAATATTACTTGAGTAAACAAGAAGTGCAATCAAACAACTTCCAAAATGTACAACAAATGACAGAGACAACTGGCTACCTGGACAATCATCCAAAGTCTCATTTGAAACACTGGAGCAACAAACTTTGGTTAAGGCCTAGAGTAACTGACGGACCATTTTTCAGAGGCAGGAAACCTTTTTCAAAAACTGTCTTACCCTGTCTGGGAAGGATTTGACAGTCTTTTATTTTCTATCCTGCTTGTCATGTCCAGACATGCATTTTGTCAATGGTTAATGCATGGGCAGTTCCTTGCCCAAAGGCCAGTTTTGCCAAGAAGAAAACAAGCTCCAAGTGGAGTGGCTTTGGTGCCTAACATTCTCTCAGGAAACAGATCAGTGCTGCCAGGAGAAATCGTGTCACATGTCAACAGAACCCTGAGTTATTTAGATGCCATATTCTACAGCTCTTTGAAGATTACCTATCTATGCAAATACAATATCTATGTATCTAAAGAACCTGATTAGTCTAACTATAAGTATGACAAATATTGATGACTATTGACCTATAATTCTTAATGCCTATATAACTTAAAGACTAAGACTTCACATTAGAATATTAAATAATTTTTTAAACAACTGTGCAACAAATGAGTACAATGACCTCAATGTTTAAGTACCTTGATCAGAGGTAGAAATGTATTTTGCAATATGATAAATACATCCTAAAATTGTATCAATATACAAAATGTCTTAAGCAGAGTTAGAAGTGTGTATGCTTACAATATGACAAAATAACTTTGCCTAGGTATACAAACATTTAGACTAAAATTGGAACATATTCAATATAATTTAAGTTTGTATCAATATACAAGAATCTATATTAATTCACTCTATTACTCACTATCATTATTACTGTGACTAAGTTCACACTAATCTATTATCCCATCCAGTTTCCCTTTTTTTCCAAAAGGCTACATAATTTCCCCCAACCCCAAACCCTATACCAATTATAATCAACCCCTAATTGATGTCCCTAACCCTGAGGACAAACTCTGTTGGAAGAGGGGACGTTGTCTTCTAGAATTACCTGGAGTCGTCATGGGGTTGATGTTCTTTCTATGGGATCCTGTGAAAGTAAAAGGGTGGTTAAGTTTCAAGATTACTGTCTGGTATAAATGCAAATAGTGTCTGAGTATTCGGTAGGGTTTTCTGAGGTTCCTATTTAAAGCTCTGGTCAGAAAGTTGTAAAAAGGTGCACCATTTCAGCTAACCAAGTTGGAACCATCTTGAGCACCTGGTACCCAAAACAGGTCTTATAGTAGTGCTATCAGCATCATGACATCATGTCAAGCATGTCTGCTTCAGTGGTTAAATTCTCTGTGATTATTCAAATCATGTCACCATATAATGTTTGGTTTAAATAAACTATTAGATCAGGTGTTAAATCTTAGACTGAAAATGTCTCCTAACAATATTTGAAAGTCACTTAGAGTCCACAATTGGTCTCTCCTAATTTGTGCCTTTGTGTTCTAATTTTCTGTAAAACCTATTTTATAACCTAGGTAACTGGCAGAATCTCCTCTCTATATTTTTTCAGAGGCAATTTATAATCCTTATTTTGACAAAACTTTCTTTACTTCTTCAAACATTCTTTCTAAAGTATCTGCATTTGAATCAGATAGCAAAATGTCATCCATGTAATGGTAAATTATAAGATTTAGAAAATTTTTTACATATTATTTCCAATGGCTGGCTTACAAAGTATTGGCATAGGGTGGGGATGAGTATTTCCTGTGGGGGGACGATCCACTCGTATCTCCTAGTAGGCTGAGGATTATTATTAAGTAAGAACTGTGACGACAAATTTTTCTCTGTCTTTTTCTGACAAGTATATATTGAAGAAACAATCTTTGAAATCAATAACTATAAGAGGCCATCCTTTTGGTAATAGAGAAGGCAGAGGAATTCCAGATTGTAGAGGGCCCATAGGTTGTATAACCTTGTTGACAGCTCTTAGATCTGTCACCATTCTCCATTTACCAGATTTTTTAACAACAATACAAAGAATTCTAAGGACTACTTGATTCTTCAATATGGTGAGCATCTAGTTGTTCCTGTACAGCTGTTCTAAAGCCTGCAGTTTGTCTTCTGTTAAAGGCAACTGTTTTTTTCCAATTATTAATGATGCAAGCGCACTTAGACATTGCTTATCTATCGAGACACACACACAACTTTATTGACACATGGCAATCACACACACACACACACACAACTGTGACAGCTAAAGGCAACTGTTTAACCCACATTGGTTTCACAGTTAATCATTTTAAAGGTAGGGACATTGGTACCTCTAAAGGTTTGCTAGTTGCTTTGTATTCTTGTACAACCTGAATGGCTCATGACCTTTGTGTATAGTACCTTATACTATTCTTCCCAGAAGTATGAGTTTCTGGGACTGCAGGAATGTTGATCTTGGTATTCCAATCCTAGCAGGCGGCCGGGGTGCTGGGGACGAAGCCCCGCCGCTCCTATTTCAACAAATGACACCCAATGTGGGGCTAACCGAATCCACAAAAAGCCTGAGAAAGCTTGGGGAAAGAATGGAGTGAAACATGTTTTCTTGGTAGCAGAAATTTCTTGGGTCTACTCTGCTTGCTAGAGGCAAGCAAGCACTCTCATCTAAGAGAGGCTTCCTGACTCAGCTTTAGCTGCAAAAACCCTGCAGCTCATTAAGAGGTCCTGCCACGAAACACTTAAACGGTGTTGACAAAAAAGCTGAACGCATGCTTTTCGGTTTTCAGCCATAGCAGGAAAAAAGCTGCGCCGTTTAAAAATGCTGGCTTTCTGGGCTGTCCTGCCAGGGCAAACTCTGACTGAGGCAGGAGGGCCGACTACAGAGAGAGGACCTGAGTGTTGTCTGTTGTAGCTCCCTTGCTGGCTGGCAGGGACCTTGAAATGCCATAGAGTTGTGGCTATAAACATGGCTACAGCCTGTATATCTGAAATGAGGCTGGAAAGCTAAGGAATGGACTGGATCTAGCCGGCAAAGCCACGGCTTTAGTCCTACTGAGATTGCTTGGTAAATTAAAGACTCATGTGGTCAGAAAAACAGAGAGAGATGCAGTAAAGAGAGCAACAAAGACAAAGAAAATTTTTAAAATGATTTACAGTGTTAAAAATGTATGCAGACTAAAAGTTAAAACTCTTAAAGTAAAAAAAAAAGTAAGAAAAAGAGAAGTTGTGTGTGGTAGTACATGCTTTTAATCCCAATGCTCGGGAGGCAGAGGGAGATTGACCTCTGTGACTTCAAGGTGTGGTAGCACATGCCTTTAATCCCAAGTGCCTAGAAGGCAGAGACAAACAGATCTCTGTAATTTCAAGGTGTAGTAGCATACACCTTTAATCCTCTGTGAGGCAGAGACAGGCGGATCTCTGGAATAACTCTGGTCCACAGAGTTATTCAGGTCAAAGAGATACAGAGAATATAAAATAAAAGTAAAAATAAACGAAATAGAGGTTAAAATAAAGTGTACAAAGATGGAAAATACACAGAGAATCTTGATACTGTATACTATTATGCTCTCTTTGAATTGTTTGAATGCTGAGGAAGGAGCAACAGATGCTAAAAGATATTTGTTTATAAATGCTCCTGAACTAATCCATTATAGAGCTTTTGATGCCTTGACTTTGAAATTTGGATCTAAGGACATGATGCTTTCAAAAGGAGTTTCCTATTTTGTTTTCACAGAGGATGAGACCCTGTTCATTTCTTCTATTCCATTATGGTATGATGGACCACACCCTCCTGAACGGTTGCTGTGAATACCTTCAGAAAATTGCTTCACTCAACTGACAACTGAGATGAAACTAGCACACAGGTTATACCATGAAAGACCTAATTAACGATGCCCCCATTCAGCAGGAAGCAGTTTGGAGAGAAAAAAACTGCGCCCATGTTCCCAAATATGGTTTATAAATGTTCTTTTACATTTAAAGGGGGATATGACATAGATATGAATAATTTGCATTGGTATGGATTTTAAGGTCAATTTTGTTATATGTATATGTATATTTCTAATCTTGATTAAGGTATTGTGATTGTGTAGTTCACTTTTAAAATGTAATGTATAATTAGGAAATATAGGTTGCTAATGGATAATCATCAATAATAGTCAAGCCTGTAGTCATGTTAGTTAAGATTTTCTAGATGTGCATAGATATATTTTAGATAGGCATTCTTCATATTTTTCAAAGACTATGGAATATGCTATTAAATGTTTTAATAACTTAGGACTTTTCATGAAAATGAGACACTCTGCTCCTGGCAGCACCAATTTACTTCAAGAAAAAGATGGGCATCGAAGAGGATCCTTATGGAGTTTGATAGCCATTTGGACAAGAAACTGCTCTTGCCTGGACTATTGCATCAACTGGACACAGAGAACCCGCAGAGAGAGGACTGCTGAACTTGCCTAAAGGTGAGATGACCTTTTGGGGTTCCTGATTCATGAAAGAGTCTGCAGACATTCTTCAGGACAAGCAGATAGTGACTGCCTTTTGAAATTTCCTGCTTTGTGAAATGTCTGCTGGAAACTATGGGCCTTAGGCTGAAGATGGATGCCCCAATGGTACAGAGGAACTTTGGGTGACTGACCAGGCAGAGAGATGTCTGTCATTTCTAGAGTTTGAAAGTTGCTTTTTTCTTGTTTGCTTATGTAATATTGTATCTTTCTGGAGTCTTTGATGTAGTTAAGAATAGTTAGCTATAGTTATAGTTTTCCTTAGTTATGATATAGATTATTGTAATTTTTACTTGATAACTGTTTTGTTATATGTAATTTTGCTCCGTTAAAGTTAAAGCCTCTTTTTTTGTTTAAACAGAAAAAGGGGAAGTGATGTGGGAGTGTCATATATCAATTGTTGATTTCATTGGTTAAGCAATAAAGAAACTCCTTGGCCCTGATAGGTTAAAACATAGGTGGGAGGAGTAAACAAAATAGGATGCTGGGAGGAAGAGGAAGTGAGGTCAGACTCTGCTTCTGCTCTGTTCCCGGAGAGACACGACAGCTCTGCTCTCTGGAGCAGAGACACCATGCTCAGCTCTCCCAGGTAGACGCGATAGCTCTGCGCTCTGAGGCAGAGGCATGAAGCTCAGACCCAGGATGGACGTAGGCTAGAATCTTCCCAGTAAGTGCACCTTGGGGTGCTTACACACATTATTAGAAATGGGCTAGTCCAGGTGAGAGAGTTAGCCGAGAAGAGGCTAGATATAATGGGCAAGCAGTGTTTAAAAGAATACAATTTGTGTGTTGTTATTTTGGGCATGATAGCAGGCATGCCGGGGTGCTGGGGATGCAGCCCCGCCGCTCCTATTTCAACAATACTCTATATACTAAACTATCATAACGTTTTAACCATTTTTGATTGTCAAATTCTGTTGGGAGGTGAGTTATTCTGTCATAACTATCAGCTTCAGTTGCCCGTGCACATGCATCCAGACACAATCCATTGCAACTTCTGAACATTTGGTTTGGAATACTTGTTTGATGAATATTCATTTAAACAATTTGAATGCAAGTTCTTGCCAGAAGGCCAAATCATGATCATTTATCTTGGAATGTTTCTGAATACATTCAATTCCCTGTGTTAAATCTATATATTTTTAGTGCTTGAACCCCTCTTTGCTTCTTAGCACCCATTCTGCTGCTAGACTCTCTGTTTCCTGTTTGTGATTAGACAACTGTTGTTTGGGATGGTGATATATAAAGTTTTTTCCCCTCAAATAATTAACCATTTTATTATCCATAATTCTAACTGGTGTGGGATTGTTTAGCAGCTTCAAAATTCAACAGTATTAATTCTTCTCAGATAATTTCTCAGTGCCCTTTGACACGGGAGTGAATTTTGTCTGTAAAATTATTGTTATCCTTTTCAATAGCATTAATTATTTCAGGTAACTTTTGATTTTCAATGCTATTAATCCTGTCAGATAGCGGTTCATTGTTAGTCTGTATAGACTATCATTTCTAAAATTGCCTCATTTTTGGTTCTGTTATAAAAATCATTTCTTTAAGTATATAATATGAAGAGAAAACTGAGTCCAATATCCAACAAATAGTTTTACCACAATAACCATATAAGCCTTGCAAAATACAATACATAGTATCAGCAAAATGTTATTAAAATTTTGCATAGTAATGTGCTATTATCTGTGTTATGAGATCCAGTAAATTCTTTTAGAGGGTGTAATAATCTTTATTGTCCAGCAGGTGTCACGATTTCAGAATCATGACCAGTGGTGGCACAAACAGTTCTGCAGCGCATTGCTTTTCCGCCTCTTGGTACTGGTTAAATACGAACAAATATGCTTTGTAGCAAATTGAAAGCAATTAAATCAATTCCAATGAACCAAGGAGTCCAGAACTCATGAGTAGGGAGCACAAATCAGAAGCTGTGCCATTCGCTGCACCAGAGGGAACGCGGCAGTAGGGGGAAATTGTGTGCTAGCTTGGGAAATTTCCAAGACAGTGCACTTCCAACTTCATTGTGGTGAGGTTTTACAAAAGAACCTGCTTAGTGGGTAAAAGCAAACCAGGTGGATGGGGGTGGGAGACCTTCTGGGTCATTCACCGTTTGATTTTAGGCTGGTCCACCCAGTAGGTGTGGAGTTCTTGGGATCCACATAGGATGCCAGATGAAGAGGGACACTAAAAGAAAACCCACACTAGCTCAGGGTTATTTATTTAGGGGTAGACTCACAGATCATAGTCCTCTGCTCAAACAGGAAATCCAGAGGGTTCAGGCTCTACTTCCCATTTATGGTATAAGAGGCCATCCCCAAGTGGGCGGGTAATTTAAAGGCTACTGACTGAAGGATTTTCCTACAGCAAGACCCTGAACCAAACCCATGACACACAAAACTTGCAGATGGCAACTACTGAATAAGGGGAGGCTCACTTTGCTGTTAGTAATGGGAATTGGTCTCTGTTTAGGCCAACCTCTGCACGATTATTCCCATCTTTGGAATCTCACTCAGAATCCAATGGCAGCAGGCTTCTGATCCCACCAGATGACACCTGTTAGCAATGTGCCTCTGGTTTGACTCTCAGTGTTAATACTCAGGTTTTAAATCAGACTAAAGATTTCTGTGTCCTGGTCCAGTCAGAATAGTCTACTACCCTGATGATAAAATCTTTCGCCAACTAAAAACATGACTAGAAGAGAAAAAAATGAGAAGTTATCACAATGTCTTGTACCCACCTTCCTAGGCATCCACATAGCTGGGGCCCTAGGTACCAGAATTTCAGCTTTGGTATTAGAAGAAACAAATTACAGGGCCTTGAGAATGGCCATAGATAGAGATGTTGGTGCCCTAGAAAAATCTGTTGCACATTTGGAAGAATCACTCTCCTCTCTAGCTGAACTTCTTCTCCAAAACAGAAGGAGCCTTGACCTATTGTTCCTTCAACAAGTGGGCCCATGCAAGGCCTTAGGAGACCAATGCTGTTTATATGTTAACCATTCTGGAGTTATTAAGGACCCCATGGTAGTACTTAGAAGTGACTGCAAGACAGACAATGAGACAGCCAACAAAATAAACGATGTTATGAATCCCTATTAGCCATTCACCATGATTAACTACCCTCCTACCAACCCTAGCTGGGCCCTTAATCCTCTTACTGTTGGCTCTAACTGGTGGACAATGTATAATAATGTCTCGGTCAAGTTTATCAAAGAATATGTCTCTACGGTCTCACTGATGGTTTTAAAATAACAATACAAGTCTGCAAACAAACATCTTCAGGATTTGAGAAGGCCAGGGAAATAACCTGACAGACTCCTAATAAATTAGTTTAGACCTGCCTCTTGAAACCGAACAAACAGTTTCTAAGCAAGCCATGAACAAAGGGCAATCAATCACCAATGCCCCCAACAATAAGGACAAGGAGATAGACCATACCAGGCTTGACCCAGCCCCCACAGTATCTCAAGACAAAACCACATAAGGACAGAGCCTGGGACTTGTCCAGATTTGCCCAAAAATGATAAAATAAAGCCCTCGCCAGCCCCTGCTAGTTCTTACCAATTAGCAATGTACTAATACAATTGTCATGCACATAGGCCAATCCCAGATAGGAAGACCTAACTGCTTTAGAATTCCTTTAGCTGTGTATAAAAGGAACCTGTGAGCTACTCTTGAGGTCGTCAATTAGTTTTTGTGTCAGATGTGTGGCCCCAGACATGCTGGAACTCTTACTCTAGAGAGTAATAAATGCTCTTGTTGATTGCTTACATGGATGGTGGGGGTTTTTGTGGGACTTCTCTAGGACCCTAACAATGACTGTAACCTGAATCCCTTGGAAAGTGAAGACTACTTAGTATGTGTCTCCAACAAGGACCAGACTGATGCTATTACCCCATCTCCTTCAGCAAAGAAAGAGGAATTCTGAAGCTTTGCAGAACATCTACATCAATTTTGTAAAGATGGCTAACTCCAGTTCAAAGTCTAGAGCCATCTGTAACTTTTCCACAGGTGTGTTCCCTACTTTACCGAACCTGACTCATTCCTGTGAGTGTGCAAGCACAAGAGTGTGCTGTTCTGAGCTGTGTCTCACCTCCTAAAGGCACGCTTCATGTCTGGTGCTGCTAGGTAGGGGCACTTGTGTCTCCTGAATGGGTAAAGCGGCTCAGAGGGCTTTGATCTCCAGAACCAGGCTGGGTGTTGGAACAACCAGGATTCCCCGTGCTGTGTTCAGTGAGGAATAAGGAAGCTTGGTTTCTTGTTCCTGAAGAAGCACTTGAGACTAGTCTGTTACTTGGGTAATGATTTTGGATGCCATGTGAAGACCCAAACAGTCTGAGACCTCTGCAGACGAAAGAAGTCAGACTGGATTGGGGAGAGAGGTCAGAACTTGAGTCGGCTGACCAAGAATCAACCTCCCTGCTTCCTATTGCCTGATTTTGAGAACAGTCCACAGTCTTGTTCAGGACAGTCTGAACTTCG
>CAWTZB010000147.1:0-64453 GCA_963919705.1 Alexandromys oeconomus | reverse complement strand
AAAAATCCTCAACAAAATACTGGCAAACTGTATACAAGAACACATTAGAAAAATTATCCATTATGATCAAGTCGGCTTCATCCCAGAGATGCAGGACTGGATCAACACACGAAAATCTATTAATGTAATCAACCATATAAATAAACTGAAAGAAAAAACCATATGATCATTTCATTAGATGCTGAAAAAGCTTTTGACAAAATTCAACATCCCTTTATGATAAAAGTCTTGGAGAGATTAGAGATACAAGGGTCATACCTAAATATAATAAAAGCTATTTACAGCAAACTGACAGCTAACATCAACCTAATCGGAGAGAAACTCAAAGCCATCCCACTAAAATCAGGAACACGACAAGGATGTCCTCTCTCTCCATACCTCTTCAATATAGTGCTTGAAATTTTAGCAATAGCAATAAGACAACATAAGGGGATCAAGGGGATTCAAATTGGAAAGGAAGAGGTTAAACTTTCATTATTTGCAGATGATATGATAGTGTACATAAACAACCTCAAAAACTCCACCAAAGAACTCCTACAGCTGATAAACACCTTTAGTGATGTGGCAGGATACAAGATCAACTCCAAAAACTCAGTCGCCCTCCTATACACAAAGGATATGGAAGCAGAGAGGAAATCAGAGAAGCATCACCTTTCACGATAGACACAAACAGCATAAAATATCTTGGGGTAACTCTAACCAAGGAAGTGAAAGATCTATTTGACAAGAACTTTAAGGCATTGAAGAAAGAAATTGAAGAGGATACCAGAAAATAGAAGGATCTCCCTTGCTCTTGAATTGGGAGGATCAACATAGTAAAAATGGCAATTCTACCAAAAGCAATCTATAGATTCAATGCAATCCCCATCAAGGTCCCATCGAAATTCTTCACAGATCTTGAGAGGACAATAATCAATTTTATATGGAAAAAACAGGATAGCCAAAACAATCTTATACATTAAAGGATTGTCTGGAGGCATTACCATCCCTGACTTCAAACTCTATTATGGAGCTACAGTTTTGAAAACAGCTTGGTATTGGCATAAAAACAGAGAAGTCAACCAATGGAATCGAGTAGAAGACCCGGATTTTAACCCACAAACCTATGAACATCTGATTTTTGATAAAGGAGCTAAAAGTATACAATGGAAGAAAGAGAACATCTTTAACAAATGGTGCTGGCAGAACTGGTTGTCAACCTGTAGAAGAATGAAAATAGATCCATATCTATCACCATGTACAAAACTTAAGTCCAAATGGATTAAAGACCTCAATATAGTCTGAACACACTGAAACTGATAGAAGAGAAAGTGGGAAGTACTCTACAACACATGGGTACAGGAGATCACTTCCTACGTATAACCCCAGCAGCACAGACATTAATGGCAACATTGAATAAATGGGACCTACTGAAAATGAGAAGCTTCTGCAAAGCAAAGACACTGTCACCAAGACAAAAAGGCAACACACTGAGTGGGAAAAGATCTTTACCAACCCCACAACAGACAAAGGTCTGATCTCCAAAATATATAAAGAACTCAAGAAACTAGACTTTAAAATGCTAATTAACCCAATTAAAAAGTGGGGCACTGAACTGAACAGAGAATTCTCAACAGAAGAAGTTCAAATGGCCAAAAGACACTTAAGGTCATGCTCAACCTCCTTAGCGATCAGCGAAATGCAAATCAAAACAACTCTGAGATATCATCTTACACCTGTCAGAATGGGTAAAATCAAGAACACCAATGATAGCCTTTGCTGGAGAGGGTGTGGAGAAAGGGGGTACCCTCATCCATTGCTGGTGGGAATGTAAACTTGTGCAACCACTTTGGAAAGCAGTGTGTCGGTTTCTTAGGAAACTCGCGATCATCCTACCCTTGGACCCAGCAATACCACTCTTGGGAATATACCCAAGAGATACCCGATCATATGACAAGGGCATTTGTTCAACTATGTTCATAGCAGCTTTATTTGTAATAGCCAGAACCTGGAAACAACCTAGATGTCCTTCAATGGAAGAATGGGTGAAGAAAGTATGGAATATATACATATTAGAATACTACTAAGTGGTAAAAAACAATGACTTCTCCAATTTTGCATGCAAATGGATTGAAGTAGAAAACACTATCCTGAGTGTTTTAACCCAGACCCAAAAAGATGAACATGGGATGTACTCACTCATAATTGGTTTCTAGAGATAAATAAAGGTCAGTGAGTCTATAATTTGATATCCTAAAGAAGCTAAATAAGAAGGTGATCCCAAAGATAAACATATAGCTATCCTCCTGGTCATGGGAAGTAGACAAGATTGCCGGGCAAAAATTGGGATCTTGGGGGTGGGGTGGGAGGTGGGTAAGGGGAGATGGGGAGAGAAAAGTGACAAGGGGAGTTTGGGGGGATCTTGGGGAAACGGGATGATTGGGATAAAGGAAGGTTGGATAGGGGAGCAGGGAAGCACATATCTTAATTAAGGGAGCCATCTTAGGGTTGGCAAGAGACTTGGACCTAGAGGGGCTCCCAGGTGCCCAGGGCGATGTCCCCAGTTAGTTCCTGGGGCAGCTGAGGATAGGGAACCTGAAATGACCCTATCCTATAGCCATACTGATGAATATCTTGCATATCACCGTAGAACCTTCATCTGGCGATGGATGGAGATAGAGACAGAGACCCACACTGGAGCACTGGACTGAGCTCCCAAGGTCCCAATGAGGAGCAGAAGGAGGGAGAATATGAGCAAAGAAGTCAGGACCACAAGGGGTACACCCACCCACGGAGACAGTGGGGCTGATCTAGTGGGAGCTCACCAAGGCCAGCTGGACTGTGACTGAAAAAGCAGGGGATAAAACCGGACTCTCTGAATATGGCCGACAATGAGGGCTGCTGAGAAGCCAAGGACAAAGGCACTGGGTTTTGATCCTACTTCATGTTCTGGCTTTGTGGGAGCCTAGCCTGTTTGGATGTTCACCTTCCTAGACCAGTATGAAGGGGGGAGGACTTTGGACTTTCCACAGGGCAGGGAACCCTGACTGCTCTTCAGACTGGAGAGGGAGAGGAGTGGGAGAAGAGGGAGAGGAGTGGGCAGAGGGGGAGGGAAAATGGATGCAGGGAGGGAAATGGGAGGCGGGGAGAAGGCAGAATTTTTTTTTCTCAATAAAAAAAACAAAATCAGAAATGAAAAGGGGGACATAAAAACAGACACAGAAGAAATACAGAGGATCATCAGGTCATAGTCTGAAAACCTGTACTCCACAAAATGGAAAAGTTAAAGGAAATGGATATCTTCCTGGATAAATATAACTTACCAAAATTAAATCAAAACCAAATTAAACAGACCTATAACTGCTGAAGAAATAGAGACAGTCATCAAAAGTCTCCCAACCAAAAAAAGAAAAAGAAAAAAAAAGAGAAAAAAAAAGCCCAGGACAAGAATTCTACAAGACTTTCAAAAAAGAACTAATACCAATACTCCTCAAATTATACCAACACAATAGAAACAGAAGGAACAATGCCAAATTCTTTTTATTTATTTATTTATTTGTTTATTTATTTATTAAAGATTTCTGTCTCTTCCCCACCGCCGCCTCCCCTTTCCCTCCCCCTACACCAATCAAGTCCCCCTCCCTCGTCAGCCCAAAGAGCAATCAGGGTTCCCTGCCCTGTGGGAAGTCCAAGGACCACCCACCTTCATCCAGGTCTAGTAAGGTGAGCATCCAAACTGCCTAGGCTCCCACAAAACCAATAGGTGCAGTAGGATCAAAAACCCATTGCCATTGTTCTTGGAGTCTCAGTAGTCCTCATTGTCTGCTATGTTCAGCGAGACCGGTTTTAACCCAGGCTTTTTCAGACCCAGGCCAGCTGGCCTTGGTGAGTTCCCCATAGGACATCCCCATTGTCTCAGTGTGTGGGTGCCCCCCTAGCGGTCCTGAGTTCCTTGCTCATGCTCTCTCTCCTGGTGCTCCTGATTTGGACCTTGAGATTTCAGTCTGGTGCTCCAATGTGGGTCTCTGTCTCTGTCTCCTTTCATTGCCTGATAAAGCAATACCACTCTTGGGAGTATACCCAAGAGAGGCCTTATAATACAACAAAAGTATATGCTCTACTATGTTCATAGCAGCATTGTTTGTAATAGCCAGAACCTGGAAACAACCTAGATACCCTTCAAATGAAGAATGGATGAAGAAAGTATGGAATATATACATATTAGAGTACTACTCAGCAGTAAAAAACAAGGACTTCTTGAAGTTTGCAGGCAGATGGATGAAAATAGAAAACACTATCCTGAGTGAGGTAAGCAAGACCCAAAAAGAGGAACATGGGATGTACTCACTCATATTTGGTTTCTAGCCATAAATAAAGGACACTGAGCCTATAATTCGGGTTCTTAGAAAAGCTAAATAAGAAGGAGAACCCAAAGAAAAACATATAGGCATCCTCCTGAATATTAACCTTTATCATGCCAAATTCTTTTTATGAGGCTACAATTACCCTGATACCCAAACCACAGAAAAAGAATTACAGACCAATCTCACTCATGAACATTGATTCAAAAGTACTAGATAAAAATACTGGCAAATAGAATCTAAGAACACATCAGAACCACCACCAACCATGATCAAGCCGGTTTCATCCCAGAGATGCAGGGATGGTTCAACATACAAAAATCTGTGAATATAATCCACCATATAAACAAACTGAAAAATAAAAAACATGATCGTCTCATTAGATGCCAAAAAAGCTTTTGACAAAATACAACATCCCTTCATGATAAAGGTCTTGGAGAGAGCAGGGATACAAGGAACATACCTAAACATAATAAAGACAATATACAGCAAGCCAATAGTCAAAATCAAACTAAATGGAGAGAAACTCTCTGTGATTTCACTGAAATCAGAAACAAGACAAGGCTGTCCACGCTCTCCATCTCTTTTCAATATAATTCTTGAGTTCCTAGCTAGAGCAAAAAGACACCAAAAGGAGATCAGTGGGAAACTAATGGGAAAAGAAGTCAAACTCTCACTGCTGATGATATGATAGTTTACATAAGTGATCCCAAAAATTCTACCAAGGAACTTCTATGGCTCATAAACACTTTCAGTAATGTAGCAGGATACAAGAGTAACTAAAAAAAAATCAGTAACCCTCCTATACACAGATGATAAAAAGGCTGGGGAATAATCAGAGAAACAATACCCTTCACAATAGTTACAAAGAACATAAAATATCTCAGAGTAACACTAACCAAACAAGTGGAATTCTTGTATGACGAGAACTTTAATCTTTGAAGAAAAAAATTGAAAAAGACACCAGAAAGTAAAAAGATCTCTCATGCTCTTGGGTAGGCAGAATTAACAGTAAAAATGCCAATCTTACCAAAAAGCAATCTACAGATTCAATGCAATGCCATCAAAATCCCAGCTAAATTCTTTGCAGACCTTGAAAGGACCATACTCAACTTCATATGGAAAAGAAAAAAAACCAGGATAGCCAAAACAATCCTGTACTATAAATAACATAAGATCTAAATGTCTCACAATCCCTGACTTCAAACTCTACACCTGTAAGAACTGATGATAACTTATGCTGGAGAGGTTGTGGGAAGAAGGGAACACTTCTGCAAATGTATGGCAGGACTGGAGTCCCAATGAGAGTCTGTTACAAGGATAAACAGTAGCAGTTTTAGAATTGCCAGTGCCAGGTGATCATCCCAGAAACAGCAGCTACCGTGAAATGGGGCAGGCTGAGATCTAAAATGCAGGTTATGTATAGGTGTCAAGGGTGGGGCCAAAGAGATGATCTAGGATTCTCAAAAAAAAGGAGGAACTTTATTTTTGATATTGCAGGAAGGCATTTGAAAAATTAAAAAATTTTTAAGAACAGCTTTTACAATACTTAAATTTGTAAGACTATGGGACATTTGTGCTTATAAATTGTTTTATATTGTTAATACTTGGACATAAAGGCTAAAAATTAGGGTCACAGTCATAATCACCAAATGCTTGCCAGAAACTGAGATGTTCATTTCTTGTGATGCAGCAAGACAATGACCTAAGTAGTCTGACAAAGGGCTTGGAGCAGTTTCTCAGCTCATTGAGTCTAAACCTTTGGGGTTAAAAAAGCAAAACAAAATAACACAAAACAAAACAAAAAGTTTTTACAGGGTTGCCTAAGACTACCTGTCTCTCAGATGTTTGCATTCAGATTCATAACAATGACAAACTGCAGTTAAGAAATAGTAACAGGAATAATTTTGTGATGGGAGGGTCACCACAACATGGGGGAACTATATTAAAAAGTCAAAATATTGTGAGAGCTCAGAAGCTTTGGCTTAGAAACTGTCTCTCCTTACACAAGGTCTATTCAGGCTTAGAAATGGATGTCTGGATTTCTTGTCTTTGCTAAATTTGCTAAGCTTAAGTCAAATTTTTAATAAATTGAGTCATAGAAAAGTTTTATGTTTCACTAAAAAGAACTTCAATTCAAAAATCATTATTTTTTAAAATAACCTGACAGATATGTGAAGTCTTAGTCTTATGAAAGCTGCTAACCTACTGTAGAATATTAAGAAATACAAGTTAATAGCCATCCTTATAAATGATCAACTTCATTAATTTTAGCCATGTTAAGTATTATCGATATAATTAATTACAGGGATAAACCTTACTTAGTCCCCCCAAAAGTTAAGCTTAAAAGAAGTAACTAGAAACAAAGTTACCTATTTAGATATAATACCAGGACAGCCCTCAACTACTTCAGAGGTCTGCAGAATATGGCATTTAAAATGTTGATTAAAAAACTTATTATATCAGAAAGAGACTCCTAGATACTGACAATGACCCAAGGTCTTCAAAGAAGATTACGGGGTACCATGATGCCTCCACCTGAATTTCACAATGCTGACCACTGGGCAAGTTGACCAATCCAACACTCATTACCAGAACCTGGCCCAGACTGTGGAAAGCATTAGCACACTGAAGACTAGATTGTACTCCTTTTGCCAAGACAAAATCAGGTCATTTTCACCCATGTTCTTCCAGAGAAAAGACTCTCACCTTATGGGTTTGGTGAAGACTGCTGCTCTGATACTTCTGCCTCCATTGCTATGGAGACCTGGGTATGGCTAACTAGGTATACATTCAGAAGCTGAATAGATTCAGAAGCTGCTTGGTTTACACTTAGGTATAATTTATCTTTCTTGAATCTCTGATTGTATTGATGGTTGGGCAGCTAGTACCTTGTCAGTTTAGCAACAGGCAAACAGGTTCTCCTTCAAGGATATAGCCTATTTGTTAGTTCATTTTATATATAAAAGTCAAGCCTTGGTGTGGGTCTTAAAAGAGAGATTATAAAACTTATAAGCTTTAAGGGTCTAAGAAAATGATTTGAGATGTAAGCAGAAGTTATAAAAATATAAATAGATAATTTAAGTTATAAAATGTTTCAGATTTCCCCCTTCTATGGTATAAAAGTTCAAAGTTAAACATTTAATAAAGGTCTAATAAAGCTGGTAGAGCAGTGACTACTTACTGCTCAGTCACAAGTTCAAGATTTAGGATTTATTTTGGTTGTCATCTAAAGATAAACTTGAAAGTGCTTCTCATCAGGACAAAGATATCTCTGTTCAATCTATACCTGGTTCTCAGGACAAGAGAAAAAATGTACACGGTTCTGACCCAAATCTGTAGTGTTTCTAGGACTCAAATGTATGAGTCTATACTGCTATTTTACAAATACCCATTACTTGCTTTTTCTACAATATGGATTTCAGGGTAAATTGATGATACTAATATGTAAAAAGAATTTATGTACATTTGTAAAATAAAAATTGATATAGGCTTCAGAAAAAGCCTGGATTCCCTTCTCATAGGTCAAAGGGATTCAAGATAAGTACAGCCTAAGTTTTTCCCATCACTATTTCTGAGGATGATACTTTTCATTCCCATAGTCTTGGGACTCTTCCACTTCCCAATTACTAAGACTATGAACCTGAAAGTTTCAAATGCAATATTTTTCTTTATGTTCATAAATTTTAACATCTATTCTAGTTCAAACTAGTCTCAACAGGTTTCTGCTTGGCTGGCAGACACACCCAAGCATCAGTTGCTGACTACAACCCACTCAAAATGACTGCAAGTCCTAGACTTGCTGAAAGATGATATGGTCCAGTCCAGCTTGTGTGAATGTTCCCTGTCTCTTCAGTTCAGTCAGTGAATCAGATGCTTCTGATAAGTGTCCATTGCTTGTATTCCCTCCCTTCCTTTGACTAGCTTTTCAGCCTTCTTGGGCCCTGAACACAATGACCAAATGTCAGCTTAAAGTAGTTACAGAAAAGAACATGTCTTCCTCTACTCCCTGCCCAAAATTAGTTGAAATGCTGAGACAAGGGGACTCCCTGGCATGGGGGACAAATGACTACCTATAATGCCCTTTGACATACAAGGAAAATTGGTCCAGAGTTGTCAGTTAATGAATGTATTAGCTACAGTAGTTCTACGATAAGATAAGACACTTTGGTTCTTTATGCAGGAGAACAGAATGAAAGAGGACATTCAGGATTATAATTTGGTTGTGCTCAAAGATCAGAGCTACAGGGCCTGGTAGCAGAGGATGGTCACTGCCCTAGAAAAATCTGTTAGCTAATGGTTCTTAGGCCCTAATACCATTCTCTTAAACCTTTGGGAAAGCACGACCCATGATTGGGTCCTGTCATTGGTACTTATAAAGAGGGAATGTAGGGTTAGGTCATAGCAGGATCAGCAGAGACCACCCAGGCACACCCAGGAATGGACCATTCAAGAGGAAAGTACTTAACATTCCAAAGGAAATACCTAATATTCCAATCATTGTAGATAGGATCATCTGATATCCCTTCGCCCAGCACACTCATCCCCTTTCACTAGGACCCTAGACAAAGATCAGCCAATCAGGGGTCCCAAAC
Organism: Alexandromys oeconomus; assembly: GCA_963919705.1. NCBI lineage: Eukaryota > Metazoa > Chordata > Mammalia > Rodentia > Cricetidae > Alexandromys > Alexandromys oeconomus. The sequence continues at coordinate 55,518 of CAWTZB010000147.1, read as the reverse complement.
CATAAAGGCCCTCACCCTCATCTATGCTATGATAAAACCCCACCACAACTGAGCTCAAGGCTCTCTGATTGTGCCAATGAGTTGGACACAGAGAGCCCAAGTTAAAACTTGAATAAAAGCCCTTTGCTTTTACATATGGAATTGGTTTCCTTGTTGGTTTTGGGGAGACTTCATGATCTGGGCATAACAAGACATAATCTTCTTGCTTTTTCCAACATTGGTTAGCTATAACTAATTTAAAACCAAACATCCAGATTTACCTCATTACTTAAACAACATTTGTCTAATTCAGATATATCTAACAGATAACTATGCCCTGATTGTCAATGCTTCAGGGATCTGAGAATATGGTCATTTAATAAAATAGCTTCTCATGATAGAGTCATGCCAGCTCCTAGCAGCATACTCTACCTCCTCAAGGAATGGGAAAGAACTTGCATCTGGAAGCTTCCATTGAATGTAGCAAAGCCTGCCACAAAGAAGGAGCTGCTTTGCACTTCAAACCAGTGCCAAGATCCTGCCCAGACTGGTCAATAGTCCACTAGGGGATCAGTTGTCCCCTGTTGCCACATTAAGGTAGGTCAATCTTCCCAAATTCCTACCTCATGGGAAAGTCTATCAGATCATCTAGATATCACAGTTGAAGTCATTTTATATGTATTCAAGCATACTCCAGGCCCTATGTTCAACAGCAGTACTGGAAATGTTTCACTTCCTGTGCACTAGCAAACACCCTGACAGGCACGGTTTCTGAGGAGCACGTCTGATCACCACTATGGAGCAGACAGAGGTCGACCATTTCCTTGTCAGTGGAATCACCCTCTTAGGACAGGACGCTGAAGTGAAAATAAAAACGTGCAGCTTGCCATGGCTGCGGCTAGCAAAGTCCTTTCTTGCCTTTTTTTCTTCCTTGGATCAAAATCTGACAGTGAGAGCTCAGACCAGGAGTGAGCCTGGGACAGCTTCCTAGGTGACAAGTCCTGCCAGACAGGTAGGAAACCACGACAGAGGGGACCCAGCTGCTGACCCTGAGACTCTGCTATTTAATTTCTTCCCTGAGGTGAGTTAGTGAAAGCAGGGAGAGGCAGAGGGACTGAGAACACTCAGATTTCATGAGATAACAACAGAATCATGTCACAGAGGTCACCAGGAGTGCCTCACAGCTGTGACCAGAGTCTCCTGACAGCTGACAGTGCTGCACACAAGAACGTTATGACTGTGCACATTATATCAATCTGGCCTTGAAAGTGGATAACTAACTCAGTTTTAAAAACTCCAGGTGTTCTCTCTCTGTCTCTGTCTCTGTCTCTGTCTCTCTCTCTCTCTCTCTCTCTCTCTCTTTCCTACCTCTCTCTTTCTCTTCTCTCTAACTACAATGCAGAACTTCTTCATGTCCAGGAGTGTGGACTGATTGAAGCTGTAGCCACTTAATCAAGACATGAAATCATCGATGTTGTCAGAGGGCAAAACTATAGAAGAAGAAAGACGCACCTGTTGATGAAGCTACTACCTTCCATCTCCCAACTCGTGCCAGGGGCCTCAGAGGGTGAGCTCTGATCCATTGGTCTCCTCACAGGCTTCCAGACTGTGTGTTGTGGCCCACAGCTGAGTGCTGAAGTCAACCTTATATCTAAACTCTCCAGGGAGAGCTCTGCCCTGATGGGGAATTGAAACACAAAAGTGGGGAAAGAGAAAGCAAAATACTTCTTCTTTTTTATTTTATTTTATTTTATTAAAAATTTCTGCCTCCTCCCTGCCTCCCTTTCCCCCCCCCCTCCCCCCACTCCTTACTCACTTCTCCTCCCTCTCCAGTCCAAAGAGCAGTCAGGGTTCCCTGCCCTCTGGGCAGTCCACGGTCCTCCCCCCTCCATCCAGGTCTAGGAAGGTGAGCATCAAAACAGGCTAGGCTCCCACAAAGCCAGTACATGAAGTAGGATCAAAACCCAGTGCCATTGTCCTTTGTTTCTCAGCAGCCCTCATTGTCCACCATATTCAGAGAGTCTGGTTTTATCCAATGCATTTTCAGTTCCAGTCCAGCTGGCCTTGGTGAGCTTCCGAAAGATCAGCCCCACCGTCTCAGTGGGTGGGTGCCCCCCCTCACGGTCTTGACTTCCTTGCTCATGTTCTCTCTCCTTTTGCTCCTCATTTGGACCTTGGGAGCTCAGTCCATTGCTCCAATGTGGGTCTCTGTCTCTATCTCCACCCATCGCCAGAGGAAGGTTCTATGGTGATATGCAAGATATTCGTTAGTATGGCTGTAGGATTGGGCCATTTCAGGCTCTCTCTCCTCAGCTACCCAAGGACCTAGTTGGGGACATCTCTCGGGATGCCTGGGAACCACTCTAGAGTCAAGGCTCTTGACAACCCTAAAATGGCTCCCTTAAAGGAAGGGGTACACTCATCCATTGCTGGTGGGAATGCAATCTTGTGCAACCACTTTGGAGATCAGTGTTTCGGTTTCTCAGGAAATTCGGGATCAACCTACCCCTGGACCCAGCAATACCACTCTTGGGAATATACCCAAGAGATGCCCTATCATATGACAAAAGCATTTGTTCAACTATGTTCATAGCAGTATTATTTGTAATAGCCAGAACCTGGAAACAACCTAGATGCCCTTCAATGGAAGAATGGATGAAGAAAGTGTGGAATATATACACTTTAGAGTATTATGCTGCGGTAAAAAACAATGACTTCTCGAATTTTGCATGCAAATGGATGGAAATAGAAAACACTATCCTGAGCGAGGTAACCCAGACCCAAAAAGATGAACATGGGATGTACTCACTCATAATTGGTTTCTAGCCATTAATAAAGGTCACGGAGTGTATACCTGGTGAACCTAAAGAAGCTAAATAAGAAGGTGAACCCAAGAAAAAACATCTAGTTATCCTCTTCGCTAAGAACCTTCATCTGGTGATGGATGGACATAGAGACAGAGACTCACACTGGAGCACTGGACCGAGCTCCCAAGGTCCCAATGAGGATCAGATGGAGGGAGAACACGAGCAAGGATGTCAGGACCACGGGGGTGCACCCACCCACTGAGACAGTGGGGCTGATCTATTGGGAGCTCACCAAGGCCAGCTGGACTGTGACTGAATAAGCATGGGATAAAACCGGACTCTCTGATCATGGCGAACAATAAGGACTGATGAGAAGCCAAGGTCAATGGCAAGGGGTTTTGATCCTACTTCAGGTTCTGGCTTGGTGGGAGCCTAGCCAGTTTGGATGTTCACCTTCCTAGACATGGACGGAGGGGGAGGACCTTGGACTTTCCACAGGGCAGGGAACCATGACTGCTCTTTGGATTAGAGAGGGAGGGGGAGAGGAGTGGGGGGAGGGGGAGAAGAGTGGGGGGAGGGGGAGGGAAATGGGAGGCTGGGAGGAGGCGGAAACTTTTTTTTTCTTATTCTCAATAAAAAAAAAAAAAAAAAAAAAATGGCTCCCTTAATTAAGATATATACTTCCTTGCTCCCATATCCATCCTTCCCTTATCCCAACCATCCCATTCCCCCAAGCTCTCCATATCCTCCCCTTCTCACTTGTCTCTTCCCATCTCCCTTTTCCGCCATCCCACCGCACCCCCCAGTTCCCAATTTTTGCCCAGCAATCTTGTCTACTTCCAATATCCAGAAGAATAACTACATGTTTTTCTTTGGGTTCACCTTCTTATTTAGCTTCTCTAGGATTGCGAATTATAGGCTCAATGTCCTACGGCTAAAAACCAATTATGAGTGAGTAGATCCCATGTTCATCTTTTTGGGTCTGGCTTACCTCACTCAGGATAGTGTTTTCTATTTCCATCCATTTGCATGCAAAATTCAAGAAGTCGTTTTTTACCACTGAGTAGTTCTCTAATATGTATATATTCCACACTTTCTTCATCCATTCCTCCATGGAAGGGCATCTAGGTTGTTTCCAGGTTCTGGCTATTAGAAATAATGCTTCTATGAATATAGTTGAACAAATACTTTTGTACTATGAGTGGGCATCACTTGGGTATAATCCTAAGAGTGGTATTGCTGGGTCCTTGGGTAGGTTGATCCCAAATTTCCTGAGAAACCGCCACACTGCTTTCCAGAGTGGTTGCACAAGTTTGCATTCCCACCAGCAATGGATGAGTATAGCCCTTACTCCACAACCTCTCCAGCAAAGGCTATCATTGGTGTTTTTCATTTTAGCTATTCTGACAGGTGTAAGATGGTATCTCAAAGTTGTTTTGATTTGCATTTTGCTGATCGCTAAGGAGGTTGAGCATGACCTTAAGTGTCTTTTGGCCATTTGAATTTCTTCTGTTGAGAATTCTCTGTTCAGTTCAGTGCCCCACTTTTTAATTGGGTTAATTAGCATTTTAAAGTCTAGTTTCTTGAGTTCTTTATATATTTTGGAGATCAGACCTTTGTCTGTTGTGGGGTTGGTGAAGATCTTCTCCCAGTCAGTGGGTTGCCTTTTTGTCTTAGTGACAGTGTCCTTTGCTTTACAGAAGCCTCAGTGTCAGGAGGTCCCATTTATTCAATGTTGCCATTAATGTCTGTGCTGCTGGGGTTATACGTAGGAAGTGATCTCCTGTGCCCATGTGTTGTAGAGTACTTCCCACTTTCTCTTCTATCAGGTTCAGTGTGTTCAGACTATATTGAGGTCTTTAATCCATTTGGACTTGAGTTTTGTACATGGTGATAGATATGGATCTATTTTCATTCTTCTACAGGTTGACAACCAGTTCTGCCAGCACCATTTGTTAAAGATGTTCTCTTTCTTCCATTGTATACTTTTAGCTCCTTTATCAAAAATCAGATGTTCATAGGTTTGTGGGTTAAAATCCAGGTCTTCCACTCGATTCCATTGGTTGACTTCTCTGTTTTTATGCCAATACCAAGCTGTTTTCAATATTGTAGCTCTGTAATAGAGTTTGAAGTCAGGGATGGTAATGCCTCCAGACAATCCTTTATTGTATAAGATTGTTTTGGCTATTCTGTTTTTTTTTTCCATATAAAGTTGATTATTGTCCTCTCAAGATCTGTGAAGAATTTTGATGGGACCTTGATGGGGATTGCATTGAATCTATAGATTGCTTTTGGTAGAATTGCCATTTTTACTATGTTGATCCTCCCAATCCAAGAGCAAGGGAGGTTCTTCCATTTTTATGGTATCCTCTTCAATTTCTTTCATCAAAGACTTAAAGTTCTTGTCAAATAGATCTTTCACTTCCTTGGTCAGAGTTACCCCAAGATATTTTATGCTATTTGTGACTATAGTGAAAGGTGATGCTTCTCTGTTTTCCCTCTCTGCTTCCTTATCCTTGTTGTATATGAGGACAACTGATTTTTTGGAGTTGATCTTGTATCCTGCCACACTACTAAAGTGTTTATCAGCTGTAGGAGTTCTTTGGTGGAGTTTTTGGGGTTGCTTATGTACACTATCATATCATCTGCAAATAGCGAAAGTTTAACTTCTTCCTTTCCAATTCGAATCCCCTTATGTTGTCTTATTGCTATTGCTAGAACTTCAAGCACTATATTGAAGAGGTACGGAGAGAGTGTACAGCCTTGTCGTGTTCCTGGTTTTAGTGGGATGGCATTGAGTTTCTCTCCATTAAATTGATGATAGCTGTCGGCTTGTTGTAAATAGCTTTTATTATATTTAGGTATGACCCTTGTATCCCTAATCTCTCCAAGACCTTTATCATAAAGGGATGTTGAATTTTGTCAAATGCTTTTTCAGCATCTAATGAAATGATCATATCGTTTTTTTCTTTCAGTTTATTTATATGATGAATTACATTGATAGATTTTTGTATGTTGAACCAGCCCTGCATCTCTGGGATGAAGCCTACTTGATCATAATGGATAGTTTTCCAAATGGGTTCTTGGATTTGGTAGTAAAATACTTCTCCCCTTTCAGATTTGTGGCTGTGAGATACTCTCTCTTCCTTCTCTCCTGAAACCTGGTGGCATGTAGGAAGAAAAAGGGGAACTAGAGGATTGCAAAGTCAAGCAGGACCAGTTCCCAGTTGTGCCTTCCTTATGCAATGATGGGGAAAAAGAAACCCAAAGCAATAACAAAAACAAAACTCTCCTCAAACTCAAACTGTTTTCAGTTACCCCTGTGACTAGGGAGTAGAATTTACCTGGGGCTGACTGTAATCCTTTTTTTGGTCTTGTCCCTGGCTGAAGGAGATTTTGTTCAGGGGTTGTGAACAATCATTCCCCCCCCCTCTTTTTATAGCAAGAAGGAAGCATTAGGCATTAACAAAAGAATTTTTACAATCTCGAGATAAAACCCAGACACCACTTGCTTTTTAAACTGCTTTCATTCACAGCATTTTTTTGTGTGTGTTTTTGTTTTCCAGTTAAACCAGTGTTTGTGTTTAGCCCATTGTTTCTCTCTGGCACATTCTGATGGTGTTTATGGAAGCTCTGCATTTTCCGGACACTGTCAGTTTTGTACAGCAGGAAAAGGTAGAGGACAATGCAAAACCAAAATGCTCACATACATCCCATCACTTGAAGGTTAACTCAGCTCACATCATTTGCTGGTCATGAGCGACCTGGGGGTCATCTAAAATGTAACACTTTGTAGAGGGCTGCTTCAGGCTTGCAGATGGGTTTTAAAACAAAGTAACCCACTGTTAACAGTTAATCTTTAAGATGCTGAGAAAACTGCTGACAATGTTCTCATTTCCCTAGGCTTACAACTTTATATTTCTTTATTTCAATATTCTTTTTATGGAACCTACATTTTTATACTCTTATTATATTCATGTATATGTAATGAGAATATGAATAAATATAGCATATGAATATAGAATATGAATAAATATAAGAACATACAATGAATATAAGAATACAAAAAATATACATATTCTTATTCTTGGACTCTTTATACCCTCCTGAGGTATAACTAGAACCAAATCTTAGACTCATTGTGATTATCTGAAAGTCTCTGATTTACTTTTGCATTTATTGGGGAATGTAAAAATTGTTCCTAGGCTCTCACCCTACACCATTATCTGAGTGACACGTGTTGAAATCAGGCTATACCTGACAAATGACCTCAGCCGGTAAGGACCAAGCTTCCAGTTCTTGATTCTTGCAGGCAAGGTTAAAAGACACTGCTGTTGTCACTATAACTTAGCCTAGAAGTTACCATGGGTACCCAGGGCCCTTCATTCAGCATAGTCTCACACTTCATGGTGTGAGCATCCTTTAGGAGGTTCATGGATGAGGGAACCATAGGCTAGAGATAAGATGTCTAGGGAACCCAGGGGATTTCCATTCAGTTTGGAGAAAACTGTGTGGACTCAGGGGGACCCTAATATAGAAGCTGGTAAAGATGACCCTAAGGGAGACTTGGGTGAATTCAGTAACAGGTTCAGGGTACTTTCTGATGATCTCACATGAAACAATTCTTCAAACCTAATTTCTTCTCTTCAAATGTCACCATATCTATTCCTGAAACTGTTAAATCCTCTGAAGTGTTTTAAATCACCATTCAGTGTGGGCTATGTGCTTGGAGTAGACTCCATGTTACCCATAAGACTTCAGGGTGACATAGGGTCTCACCTATCTTGACCTCCTGTGAAACAGGGTCTCTTTGGTGTTCAAAAACCAAATGTAGCTCTTTGAAAAGAAAGAGGGGCTTCTCCAGGAGGTGTGGATGAGCCAGATCCACAGTATCTCCTCAACAATTTGAGGCAAGTGTTTCTGCATAGGCCAAAAACTCATTTATGCTCATGGATTGTCAAATATTATGGTTATATTGTTACTCAAAGCTTCTACTGTCAGTCCCTATTGTTTCCCCAGCTCTTGAAAAGGATTTTTGGTTCCCTCCCATGGCAGTAGTATCCAGGTCTAAGGAGACTACTACTTGTAATAATTACTAGGAAGTAGTGTAGATCTAGCTAGAATCTACTCTGCCCAGAAAGTGGCTACTGCCCTCTGATAGTGACGAGGGCTCAGTGGTTAGAAACAATAACTGAACCAGAGGACTGGGTTCAAAACACAGAAACACAAGCAGAGAGCCTTGAGTGCAGCTAGAATATATTTTTTGTTTGTTTTTTTTTTATCATAGCAGAGGTTGGAGTGAGGGATTTTTAAGGTTCAGGATCCCTGATTGGCTGACATTTGTTTTGGGTCCTGGTTAAGGGACATCAGGGGATCCTATGTGCAATGGTTGGAACGTTAGGCATTTTCTTTGGACCATTAGGTACTTTCCCCTTGGGTGCTGGTGCCTGCTGGTCTCTATTGAGTCTGTCAAGGCTGGGCCCTACAATTCTCTAGTTTTCAGCTGTGGTCCTAAGATATTATAATAAGGCAAAACCAAGTTAACATTGTAAACAATTTAATGTTTTTTAATAAATAATAAGGGACTATTCTTATGCCATAAAATCTGACTTTTGTGTAATATACGTCCCGGTACACGAATGCATGGATGTGCAGCTTTAATCCCTCATTAAACTGGCCTTGTTTTAAATTCTATCGTTTATAAACCTTGGTTTTAGGACAGGACAGGAATGATTACACAGAAATCTATCCATATCCAAAAAAACCTGGTGCCCTAATGTCTCCTGGTGGACCCATCTCCACATGGTCACCTCCATCTAAGATGGCAGTGAAGTCATATGACCTCTCTCTTCAACCATCGCCATGATGGTGACTGCCAATGTGAGGTGCTGTAAGATGATGGCCAACCACACGGTGTTTTCCAGAGCAGTTTTAATCTGGAGTTACCAGTTTGTTTGTTTGTTTGGTTTTGGTGTTTGAAACTGTTTTGGCACCTGTACTGGAATTAGCATTTTTCAGAGTGGCCTCGAATGGCGTGTGCCATGCCCACCCAGCTGGAGTTTCTAATTTTAAGATAACTTTTGTTACTGATTTTAAATCATACTCATTTTTTAAGATTAGATTTTAAAATGTTTAAATTTGTAAGTCTGTGTGACATTTGTGCTTATAAAATGTTTCATATTGTTAATATTTGGGCTTAAAAAGCTAAAAATTAGGGTCATAGCCAAGATAAAGGAAAATAATTCTCTAATCTCAAATGTGCTGCTAAAGACACTGTCCCTTCATTCTTTCCTGAGATCTGGTGGCAGGGAGGAGGAGAAAGGAGGACCCAGATGGCTAAGGGGCACATTAGTGACAAGCAGGGCCAGTACCTAGGAATGCCTTATTTATCCTAATGGAAAAAAAACAACAACCCAAAGCAACAACAACAAAAAATCTCTCCATATGTCATGTGGGATTCTCTATTGCCTGTGCTTTTGTTGATGTATCTAACTTCCTTGGGTTGGAGGTTTTCTTCTAGTCCTTTCTCTAGGGCTGGATTTGATAATAGGCATTGCTTAAATCTGGTTTTGTCATGGAATATCTTGTTTTCTTTGTCAATGGTTATTGAAAGCTTTGCTGGATATATTAGTCTTGGTTGGCATCTGTGGTCTCTTAGTGTCTGCATAACACCTGACCATGACCTTCTGCTCATTGTTTCCATTTAGAAGTCGGGATAAATTTTGATAGGTCTGCATTTATATGTTACTTGGCCTTTTCCTCTGGGTCCTATCTATTTGGTGTTCTGTATGCTTCTTGTATTTTTATAGGTAAGTACTTCAGGTTGTGAAAATTTCTTCCATGATTTTGTTGAATTTATTTTCTGTGTTCTTGAACTGGACTTATTTTTCCTCTTTCCTATTATCCTTAAGTTTGGTCTTTTCATGGTCACAGATTTCATGGATGTTTTGTGTTAAGAATTAGTTGGAACTTACATTTTTTTGACCGATGAATCTATTTGCTCTATGATAGCTTCAACTCCTGACATTCTCTCTTCCATCTCTTGTATTCTGTTGTTTATAGTTGCATCTGTAGTTCCTTATCATTTACCCAAATTTTTCATTTCCAGAGTTCTTTTGGTTTGAGTTTTCTTTATTGCCTTTTTTCAATTTTTAAGTCTTAGACTGTTGCCTTCACCTGTTTGACAGCTTTTTTTGGGGGGATGGGAGTTACTTTAATGGATTTATTAACTTCTTCCAATTTTTAGCTCATCTTTTTTCCATTTCTGTAAGGGACTTTTTCATTTCCTCTTCCAGTACCTCAATCATCTCCATAAAGTTATTTTTAGTGTCATTTTCTTCTACTGCATATGAGTTGGGATGTTCTGGTTTTCTTACTGTAGAACCACCAGTTTCTAGTGATGCTGTATAGCTCTTTCTGTTGTTTAGTGTATTTTCCCTTTGTTGTCTAACCATTTCATTCTCTAATCAGTATGTGTGGAGTCGGTGCTTCAGTTGGTGATGTTGGGGCTGTGGCTTCCATAAATACTCATTAAGGTACCTGCAGGGCTGATCCTTTAGTGATCACTCCTCCAGATTCAGATGGGCCCAAGGTTCAGATTGTATCTCCTCTTGATGCAACTGGTGCCATGGTTCTGGTGGTCACTCTGCCAAGTGCACATGGTATCCTGTCTCTGCTGATTGCTGCTCTTGGTGACATTGGGGCTGAAGCTAAGGCTCTGGTTATTGCATAGCTTCTGGAAGCCTCTCTTGTCACCATGGGCCATGGTGGGTATTGATGCTGTCTCCCAACATGGCAGGCTTTGAAACTACCCAATTGTTTTAAACAAGAAATTTGTTCTCTTATTTAGCAGTAATCATCAACATGTTACAGATTAAAATTACTCATGGAATTAAACATAATTCCAGGCTTTAGAGTGTAATTCAAATTCAATGGTAGAATGTTCAACCTAGCATAAATGAGGTCCTAGTTTTGATGCTAAACACTGATGGAGAAAACATAACAAATAACTAGGACCCCAATAACATCAATTTTAATTCACTAAGTCTGGATTGGATCCAAGGGCTAAATGCTTAAACATTGTGAGACGTTCTAATGGACAGTCATCTTGTGAGATCTCTGCCTCCTAAGCAGTGGTCCATGGACCAGAAACCTCAGCATTTACCTCAGTCATCCAATGAGCTATCCAAATTCCATAGATGAGAATCAATGTCTTTTCTACAGCAGAGGAACAAAAGAAATGTGGTTGTATTTAAATCTTGTGCCTTCAGGATCAGAAGAAGGCATGGGAAGTCCTGGAACTGGAGGTACAGATGGATGGGAGCTACAATGTGAATGCTGGGAATAAACCAGGGTCTTTTGGAAGAGCCATCTTTCCAGCCCTTAGATTTTTAAAAATTACATTTTCTTTATGCATGTGTATAGACAGACACTCTTGTGACACTCAGGTAGAGAAAAGAGGATAAATTTTGGAACCTGTTTTCTTCTTCCATCATATGGCTGTTGGTGATTGAACTCAGGTCATCAGGTTTAGCAGCAAGTACAGTTAGTTCCTGAGCCATATTGTCAGTCTATTGTTTTACTATTTTTAAGAGGTGTTCCGATCTCAGTCTCAAATGTTAATTGGAGAACTGGCTTTTTATATTGTGCAATATTTTAAATTATCAACCACAACAATACCATATTTTAAAATCCATTTTTATTTTCATCAGTGAAATTAACAACTCTAACATGGCAGAGATGAACAACTAATAATTTGTACTTAATGGCCTCTGACATCATGGCAGAAGATCATGGAGCAGTTACATTTTTCTTTGTTCACTCTGGGCTTGTTCGGTTTTCCCTCTGAAAGCAGAATACATCATTTAGTTGATGACTCCCAATGTTTTTTCCCATCTCTATCTCAAGTATTTTGAAGCTCAAAGCAGCCCTGGCCTCTTATGCTTGTGAAATCACAAGTATAGAAACACCACAGAATAAATCAAATTTGATGAAATATAAATTGATCAATTCTGAAGCTTACAAGGTCACAGAGATGGAAAACAAACAATTTTTAGACAATAGTTTGAGACATCAGAGCAGGAGATCTTGGAATAATTACCTGTCCCTTTTTCCTAGGTGAGTCTGGTAGAATTTTTCCCTGAAAGACAGAGAGTTAATGATGGGAGGGTCTTTGCTTTTAGTTTGTGAGTGAGGTATTTCTCACCATCTTCTAGATATTTCTGTCTGTATGTAACCTTGTTAAATACAAACTGTCTTCATGCAAATTACTTCTCATGTGCCCCACAGTGAGTCAAGGAAACATTTAGATCCAGTTTTCTGTCCTGGTGATTTTCACAGTGACCTCAGATAAGAGATGCCACTTGATCGTCCACAGATTTTAGACTCACATTCTTCTTTCCCTGCATAGAAAGCTAAATTCTACACTTGTCCACAACTGTCCTCCTCTATGACCCAGCTCAGGGAAAACTGATCCATGACACGGTTTTTGTCTTAAACATCGAAATAGCCATCCCACCCCTTGGCTTGAGCATCATTTGCTGCAGACTCCTCTCCCTGACAGCAGTAACTGCAGGTAGGGTGTGATGTTGCAGCCTTGCCCTGGCCAGGGGCTCACACCTGTACTACCCATGACTTCAGATGCAGCTCAGCCAATACTGATGAGCAAACTTTTGTGCTTTATTGTGAGGATGACACAAGGATAGGCCATCTGAGATATGTGCCAGAAACATCTGTGTACCCTACATCGAAGGAAATTGGTCCACCAACCAAGGAAATCTCCTGGTTTTCCCAGTTTACAGCATTGATAAAAATGAAGAACAAAGAGCTTATTTCAAAATCATTTCTTTTCTTTTACTTTTATTTTTGGGTAGATGGAGTTGAGGCAGGCCTTACTCTGTAACCTGTCCTGGAACTCACTACAGACTGTAAGCCATCCTTGATCTCTGAGCATTCTCCCTGCCCCAGTCTCCCAAGTGCTGGGATTACAGGTCTGACCCACAATACTCAGCTGTTCAAGAACAAGCATGAGATGATGACCTAGAAGAAGAACTGCTGGACCATTCTGTAACTGTAAAGCAGGCATCCACATGGGTGCATTATTTTCAGCTATGCAATCATATAATGTTTTCATCACTGGCACTCAATCATTTAAATTTAATTTCAATTATATTTAATTTCAATTATATTTAAATTTAATTTCAATTATATATAATTTAAATTATATTTAAATTTAATTTCAATTATATTTAATTTCAATTATATTTAAATTTAAGTTTAATTATATCCATGCTACCAAATTTTCTGCAACTAGTTAATGGTAAAGGTTACAGGCTTTTCTCCTACCATCCAAACAATAGAAGTTAATACATTAAAGAGGATTAAGCTATAACACAAGCCAGCTGAGATAACACCCATGTCTGGCAAGTTGGCAACAATCCATGCCATGGAACCTGTCTAAGAAAAATCACTATGGTATTGTTTATGCACTCATTCTGCTAACATCAGGACACGTGAATTATACCTTGATTGAAGTTACTAGTCATACCAAAAGAGCTTCTAACCTGTTGTCTCAACCCAGAATAATTGAAGCTGTCTGTCACATAGAAGGTTTAAATTCACCATCTTACCCAGGTGCCATGGAAGCTCCAGAATACCTTTATTAAGCATCCCAGTTCCATCCTTGACAATATATGCTTTGCCTCCAGTTCTTGGATCTTCCACGGTTTCCTCTGATTTCAAACTCCCTGAGAGTGAGCCACTCTCCATTCTCAGTCCGTATACTCTTCTCATGGGTGCCTGTAAGACCAAGACCAACTGAGCAGCCAGCTATGAAAACACCTGCACTTGGCCCATTATATCCTGATCTGGGGCTGAGATTCAGTCTCAGGAGAATGTGCATTTCCTTCTCAGTCATCAGGGGCCACACACCCATCCTGATAGGCAAGGACAGAGAATGACTACCACTGATGTTATCCTTTATGCTTTTCCTAAAAAGATTTCATCTATTTTATGTGTATTTGTGTTTTGTCTGTAAGGGTGTTTGGGTATACCATTTGTTCTTATTGCCCACAGAAGCCAGAAAATGGCATTGAATCTTCTGGAGCTGTAGTAAGAAATGGTTGTGAGCCAAGTGTGGTTGCTGGGAATTGAACCTGGGTCCTCTAGAAGAACAGTCAGTGTGCTTAACCAAAAAGTGCTCTCTCCAGCCTTTGACATTACCTTTAAAAGCATTCTACTGTAATGTTAAAAGATTGTCAAAAGGAATGACTCTAATATGTGACCAGGATTTACTCTTTCTTTAACTGTGACCCAGTGTAGTGAAACTTGCATTTCAGAAAGGTGAGTGAGGGCAGAAAATTCCGTGCTGGACTCTCGTGAATCCAGCCATGAGGAAGCTGTCACTACAGCTACTTCTATAACATTATATTTCCAGGTCATGACAGTTGTTTATCCCTCATATTTTAGATTCATGACTAGTTGATGTTAAAAGTGATTTAGGAAATGTTGTCTACATGGAACAGTTAAATTGCATATAGGCAGTAGAATCACGGGGAAAACATTTCTTTGTTGCTAACAAAGAATTACTTTGGCCCTAGGGAAGTGGTTCAGTGGTGAAGGGCACTGCTGCTCTTGAAGAAGACCCAGGTTCAGTTCTCAGAACCCACATGGGGGCTCACATCCATAATTCCAGATCTGATGTCATCTTCTGGTCTCCATGGCCACCAGGCACACTCAGTGCATAGACACATGCAGTCCACACTCATACCAGAAAATAAAAGTAAATCTTAAAGAACTGTGCTGTGGAAAGGAAGATCAACCATGATAGAGGACCAGTGGCGCTGTACCCTAACAATCACAATTTCCACAACATTTCATTTCCATTCTCTTTTTTATCACAGCAATGTGGTGAGAGAAGTTTTATTCTCATTTCAAAGTAGAGGAGGTTTAGTATTAGGGAGCCTGATGCAGATGACAGAGAAACTGACTTGTGGTTGAGCTATGGTTTGAGTGTATTTCCTCAGGGGTCATATATTGAAATCCTGGTCCTTGAAGGTGATATGTGAGGTGGCAGTAGATCATGGAGGGTGCTGCTCGTGGGAGGGATTAAGATAGTTCTCATGGGACCCCAGACACGGTCTGGCTTCCTGTCTTATGGTGGGATCTCTTCCTCCTCCATATCATACCCCTGCAATAATGCCACTTGCCCACAGTCTCTCTCCAAAGGCCAACATATGAGGCTGCCTGGTCTTGGCCTTTTAGCCTCTAAATCTGTAAGTTAAATAGAGCAGCCTGACTGAATATTTCAGTAGAGCAAAGAACAATGGACTAATACACCAAGAGAGCTGAGGCAAGAGTGTATTCAAATTCCAATCCTAATCCTCTGTGTTTTCTTACTCAGCTTGAAGTTAGACAGAGGTCACAGCTAACTGACCCACAAAAGTTGATGCTCACTTTCTCAGATACATATACTTCCCATCCTGGTGTGTTAGGGCTTACTCTGGTCTGAGATGCTAAACAGGTTTCTTATTGGCCTTTTTCACAGGGGGAACGGGAGGTAGCCTGATAGGCCAGGGACATATGACATTTAAACTTGCAAAATTGCACCTTAGGGTACAGCTCAGTAAGAGAGCGTCTGCCTCACATGTACAAGGCCCTGAGTTTAAACTCAATACTACAAGAAGGAGAACAAAAGAAAAAATATGAAAAATGTCCCCATTCCTGCTCCTCTCTGCAGAAAAGAATGAACACAGCAGCCTGCGACTCTCCTGAGAAATGCTGCCTGGCACAGTGGAATTTTGGGTGGAGTCTGCGAATGAGGCTTTGTAGAGTGCTTCTGTCACTCACAGAAACACAGAATGAATCTCCATGCACCAACCATTTACAAAGAGTGCACTTCACACTTGACACCTTCTATACTTGTGGGTATCTGCATTTGGTGTGTGCTATGCAGATAGGTTCCTGCATAACTCATAACCCTGGTCCTGGGTTTGGGCAGCCCCTTGGAAGAAAGCCTTGCACACTTTCATTGCTAGGGTGGTTGATTGCACCCCGTGTTTCCCCAAAAGGAGAGCAATGTCAAGAGTTTCTGGCTTCTCTGGACTTGGCCTCTCGTGCCCTCTTCTCCTAGGTTACTTGATCTCAAACCCTCACTCACTTCAGTAACGGGTGTGACATTGCCAATATCCCGAGTTCCACAAACTGACTCTGGGATGATACACCGCCAACACAGATGCCCACCCCTACAAGGTGCTATTGTCTAGATGAAGAACACAGATCTGAAACTCACCTTGCGCAAATTACTCCACATACAGAGTCCCCCGAGCATTACCACAGGTCACTGGAAGCTCAGGACATCTAAAATCCTCACTGTTCAATATAGGATGTGTTGGACCTGCGCAGACACATTTCACTTTATTATAGAACTGTGCATGGCTTTTTCTCCACCTACTTTGGTATCTTGTTTCTGCAACTAAAATGGGGTTTCCCATGAATTAGTTATACACAAAGATATTTCTGTTATGAATGATTAGATTCTTTTTTTAATTTTTTTTAAATTTATTTATTTATTGAAAATTTCTGCCTCCTCCCCGCCACTGCCTCCCATTTCCCTCCCTCTTTCCCCGATCAAGTCCCCCTCCCCCGATCAAATCCCCCTCCCTCATCAGCCCAATGAGCAATCAGGGTTCCCTGACCTGTGGGAAGTCCAAGGACCACCCACCTCTATCCAGGTCTAGTAAGGTGAGCATCCAAACTGCCTAGGCTCCTCCAAAGCCAGTACGTGCAGTAGGATCAAAAATCCATTGCCATTGTTCTTGAGTTCTCAGTAGTCCTCATTGTCCGCTATGTTCAGCAAGACCGGTTTTATCCCATGCTGTTTCAGACCCAGGCCAGCTGGCCTTGGTGAGTTCCCGATAGAACATCCCCATTGTCTCAGTGTGTGGGTGCACCCCTCGCGGTCCTGAGTTCCTTGCTCGTAGTCTCTCTCTCCTTCTGCTCCTGATTTGGACCTTGAGATTTCAGTCCGCTGCTCCAATGTGGGTCTCTGTCTCTGTCTCCTTGCATCGCCTGATGAAGATTAATATTCAGAGGATACCTATGTGTTTTTCTTCGGGTTCACCTTCTTATTTGGCTTCCCTAGGATCACGAATTATAGGCTTAATGTCCTTTATTTATGGCTAGATGAGTGAGTACATCCCATGTTCCTCTTTTTGGGTCTGGCTTACCTCACTCAGGATAGTGTTTTCTTTTTTTTTAATATACATTATTTTATTACAAATTTAAAAAAAATAACAAGATAAAATGCAACATCCTAAAAAAATTTACTGTTAATACAAATTCCTATGTATGTTTGCTGTGCTACTATAAGAAATTAAAGAAACCATTAAATATTTAAGAACATTCAACATCAAAAGCTTTAAATCTAACTGTATGTTGTAGCTCCCCAAAAAGCTACAAACTCCTTTTTTAAAAAAGTATTTTCTCTACAAAGAATCTCATCAGCTATACAAAAATCTGTACAGTTTTTATACTGAAGCTAATGTTGAGCTGCACTTGAATTTCACATTCTTAGCAAAATAAGTTGCCT
The DNA here is from genome assembly GCA_963919705.1 of Alexandromys oeconomus. NCBI lineage: Eukaryota > Metazoa > Chordata > Mammalia > Rodentia > Cricetidae > Alexandromys > Alexandromys oeconomus. Next base: position 38,145 of record CAWTZB010000147.1, on the reverse strand, counting down.
GAGCACATACACTCCACACATTTTAGGACAGCCATTTATTCTTCATTCTCATCTACTTCCTCATCATCTTCATCTTCTTCTTTCTCCTCCTCTTCCTCATCTTCTGGTTCATTCTTCTTCTTTGAGCCTGTTGGCCTACCAGGACCCTTCTTTCCTACTTCGCTTTTGCCCTTGGCACGGTATGCAGCAATATCCTCTTCATATTTCTCCTTTAGTTTAGCTGCCTTCTGCTCATAGCGTTGTTTATCTTTGGCAGACTGTTCAGACCACATCTCACTCAATTTTTTTGCAGTATCTCCAATAGACAGGCCTGGGTGTTCACTTTTGATCTTTGGGTGATGTTCAGAGCAAAACAGGAAGAAGGCAGACGGTGGTCTCTTTGGAGCATTAGGATCCTTTTTCTTTCCTTTCTTATCACCTTTGGGAGGAACGTAATTCTTCATCTCCCTGTCATAGCAAGCTTTGTCACTCTTGGCCAAATCTTCGAACTTGGATTTTTCCTTTGCAGACATGGTCTTCCATCTCTCAGAGCACTTCTTGGAGAACTCGGCGATGTTGACCGATGAGTCGGGGTGCTTCTTCTTGTGCTCCTCACGGCACGTCCGCACGAAGAAGGCGTACGAGGACATCTTGCCCCACGCCTTGTTGGGGTCTCCCTTGCCCCATCGCTGGTGGTGGCGCGGCGTCTCCCTGGCATGAGCGCGTCCATCCGAGGATGCAGACGCTTCCTTCCTCAAGCTCTGGCGAGAACTGGCTCCTCACGACCCAAGCCGCAGCCTCTTGTTTTCAGGATAGTGTTTTCTATTTCCATCCATTTGCCTGCAAACTTCAAGAAGTCATTGTTTTTTATTCCTGAGTAGTACTCTTTTTTTTTAAATATTTATTTATTATGTATACAATATTCTGTCTGTGTGTATGCCTGCAGGCCAGAAGAGGGCACCAGATATCATTACAGATGGTTGTGAGCCACCATGTGGTTGCTGGGAATTGAACTCAGGACTGTAGTGATTGGAGCCGTGGGGCTGCGTCCCTGGCACCCGGCCGTCCGCATGGCTAGCTTATGCCCGAAATAATTACACGGAAACTGTATTCTTTTAAACACTGCCTAGCCCGTTATCTGTAGCATCTTATTGGTTAGCTCTTACATATTGTTCTAACCTATTTCTAACATTCTGTGTAGCCTACTAGGTGGCTTACCAGGGAGGATCTTAACCTGCGACAGTCTGGAATGGGAGAATCATGGCGACTTCCTCGACTAAGCTTCTTTCTCCCAGCATTCTCTTCAGTTTACTCCACCCACCTAAGGGTTGGCCTATCAAATGGCCTAGGCAGTTTCTTTATTAATAAGAAATCACTCCAACATGACAGGACCTTTGGAAGAGCAGGCAGTGCTCTTAACCTCTGAGCCATCTCTCCAGCCCCTGAGTAGTACTCTAATATGTATATATTCCATACTTTCTTCATCCATTCTTCTATTGAAGGGCATCTAGGTTGTTTCCAGGTTCTGGCTATTACAAACAATGCTGCTATGAACATAGTTGAGTTTATACTTTTATTATATGATAGGGCCTCTCCTGGGTATATTCCCAAGAGTGGTATTGCTGGGTCCAGGGGAAGGATGATCCCAAATTACCTGAGAAACCGCCACACTGCTTTCCAGAGTGGTTGCACAAGTTTGCATTCCCACCAGCAATGGATGAGTATACCCCTTACTCCACAACCTCTCCAGCAAAGGCTATCATTGGTGTTTTTCATTTTAGCCATTCTGACAGGTGTAAGGTGGTATCTCAAAGTTGATTTGATTCGCATTTCCCTGATCGCTAAGGAGATTGAGCATGACCTTAAGTGTCTTTTGGCCATTTGAACTTCTTCTGTTGAGAATTCTCTGTTCAGTCCAGTGCCCCAGTTTTTAATTGGGTTAATTAGCATTTTAAAGTCTAGTTTCTTGAGTTCTTTATATATTTTGGAGATCAGACCTTTGTCTATTGTGGGGTTGGTGAAGATCTTCTCCCAGTCAGTGGGTTGCCTTTTTGTCTTAGTGACAGTGTCCTTTGCTTTACAGAAGCTTCTCTGTTTCAGGAGGTCCCATTTATTCAATGTTGCCATTAATGTCTGTGCTGCTGGGGTTATACGTAGGAAGTGATCTCCTGTGCCCATGTGTTGTAGAGTACTTCCCACTTTCTCTTCTATCAGTTTCAGTGTGTTCAGACTGATATTGAGGTCTTTAATCCATTTGGACTTGAGTTTTGTACATGGTGATAGATATGGATCTATTTTCATTCTTCTACAGGTTGACAACCAGTTCTGCCAGCACCATTTGTTAAAGATGTTCTCTTTCTTCCATTGTATACTTTTAGCTCCTTTATCAAAAATCAGGTGTTCATAGGTTTGTGGGTTAAAGTCAGGGTCTTCTACTCGATTACATTGGTCGACTTCTCTGTTTTTATGCCAATATGAAGCTGTTTTCAAAACTGTAGCTCCATAATAGAGTTTGAAGTCAGGGATGGTAATGCCTCCAGACAATCCTTTATTGTATAAGATTGTTTTGGCTATCTTGGGTTTTTTGTTTTTCCATATAAAGTTGATTATTGTCCTCTCAAGATCTGTGAAGAATTTTGATGGGACTTTGATGGGGATTGCATTGAATCTATAGATTGCTTTTGGGAGAATTGCCATTTTTACTATGTTGATCCTCCCAATCCAAGAGCAAGGGAGATTCTTCCATTTTTCTGGTATCCTCTTCAATTTCTTCCATCAAAGACTTAAAGTTCTTGTCAAATAGATCTTTCACTTCCTTGGTCAGAATTACCCCCAAGATATTTTATGCTATTTGTGACTATATTGAAAGGTGATGCTTCTCTGATTTCCCTCTCTGCTTCCTTATCCTTGTTGTATATGAGGACAACTGGTTTTTTGGAGTTGATCTTGTATTCTGCCACACTACTAAAGGTGTTTATCAGCTGTAGGAGTTCTTTGGTGGAGTTTTAAGGGTCGCTTATGTACACTATCATATCATCTGCAAATAACGAAAGCTTAACTTCTTCCTTTCCAATTCGAATCCCCTTATGTTGTCTTATTGCTATTGCTAGAACTTCAAGCACTATATTGAAGAGGTATGGAGAGAGTAGACAGCCTTGTCGTGTTCCTGGTTTTAGTGGGATGGCGTTGAGTTTCTCTCCATTTAATTTGATGATAGCTGTCAGCTTGCTGTAAATAGCTTTTATTATATTTTGGTATGCTCCTTGTATTCCTAATCTCTCCAAGACCTTTATCATAAAGGGATGTTGAATTTTGTCAAATGCTTTTTCAGCATCTAAGGACTTGATCATAATGGATAATTTTCCAAATGGGTTCTTGGATTTGGTAGTAAAATACTTCTCTCCTCTCAGATTTGTGATACTCTCTCTTCCTTCTCTCCTGAAACCTGGTGGCATGTAGGAAGAGAAAGGGGAACTAGGGGATCGCAACGGGGCACACATGCGTCCAGCAGGGCCAGTTGCCAGTAGTACCTTACTTATGCAATGATGGGGAAAAAGAAACCCAAAGCAATAACAAAAACAAAACTCTCCTCAAACTCAAACTGTTTTCAGTTACCCCTGTGTCTAGGGAGTAGAATTTACCTGGGGCTGACTGTAATCCTTTTTTTTTTTTTGGTCTTGTCCCTGGCCGAAGGAGATTTTGTTCAGGGGTTGTGAACAATCACACCCCCCCGTCTTTTTATAGCAAGAAGGAAGCATTAGGCATTAACAAAAGAATTTTTACAATCCTGAGATAAAACCCAGATCAACTTGCTTTTTAAACAACTTTCATTCACAGCATTTTTTTGTGTTTTTCTTTTTCAGTTAAATCAGTGTTTCTGTTTAGTCTATTGTTGCTCTCTGGCACATTCTTATGGTGTATATGGAACCATTGCACTTTCCTGACACTGTCAGTTTTGTTCAGTAGGGAAAGGTAGAGGACAATGCAAAACCAAAATGCTCACATACATCCCATCACTTAAAGGTTAACTCAGCTCACATCATTTGCTGGTCATGAGCGACCTGGGGGTCATCTAAAATGTAACACTTTGTAGAGGGCTGCTTCAGGCTTGCAGATGGGTTTTAAAGCAAAGTAACCCGCTGTTAACAGTTAATCTTTAAGATGCTGAGAAAACTGCTGACAATGTTCTCATTTCCCTAGGCTTATAAGTTTATATTTCTTTATTTGTACATTCTTTTTCAGGAACCTACATTTTTATACTCTTATTATATTCATGTATATGTAATGATAATATGAAAAAATATAGCATATAAATAAGAACATATATTGAATATAAGAATACAAAAATATATATATTCTTATTCTTGGACTCTTTATATTCTCCTGAGGTATAACTAGAACCAAACCTTAGATTCATTGTGATTATCTTAAAGTCTCTGATTTACTTTTGCGTTTTTGGGGAAATATAAAAATTGTTCCTATCTGAGTGACACATGGTGAATTAAGGCTAATCCTGACAAATGACCTCTACTGGTAAGGACCAGTTCTTGATTCTTTTTTTTTTAATTAAATCACTGCTTGGCCCATTACCTCTAGCTTCTCATTGACTAACTCTTACATATAAATTTAACACATTTCTATTTATCTGTGTATTGCCACGTGGCAGTGGCTTACCAGGTAAAGTTCTGTTCAGCTCCAGCAGGGCTACATGGCTTCTCCTGATTCTGCCTCCTGATTCTTGCAGGCAAGGTTAAAAGACACTGCTGTTGTCTCTATAACTTAGCCTGGAAGTTACCATAGGTACCCTGCACCCTTCATTCAGCATGGTTTCACACTTCATGGTGTGAGCATCCTTTAGGAGGTTCATGGATGAGGGAACCATAGGCTAGAGATAAGATGTCTAGGGAACCCAGGGGATTTCCATTCAGTTTGGAGAAAACTGTGTGGACTCAAGGGGACCCTAATATAGAAGCTGGTAAAGATGACCCTAAGGGAGACTTGGGTGAATTCAGTAACAGGTTCAGGGTACTTTCTGATGATCTCACATGAAACAATTCTTCAAACCTAATTTCTTCTCTTCAAATGTCACCATATCTATTCCTGAAACTGTTAAATCCTCTGAAGTGTTTTAAATCACCATTCAGTGTGGGCTATGTGCTTGGAGTAGACTCCATGTTACCCATAAGACTTCAGGGTGACATAGGGTCTCACCTAACTTGACCTCCTGTGAAACAGGGTCTCTTTGGTGTTCACAAACCAACTGTAGCTCTTTAGAAAGAAAGAGGGGCTTCTCCAGGAGGTGTGGATGAGCCAGATCCACAGTATTTCCCTGACAATTTGAGGCAAGTGTTTCTGCATAGGCCAAAAACTCATTTATGCTCATGGATTGTCAAATATTATGGTTATATTGTTACTTCTACTGTCCAATTGTTTCCCCAGCTGTACCAATTGTTTCCCCAGCTCTTGAAAAGGATTTTTGGTCCCCTCCCATGGCAGTAGTATCCAGGTCTAAGGAGACTACTACTTGTAATAACCACTAGGAAGTGGTGTAGATCTAGCTAGAATCTACTCTGCCCAAAAGTGGCTACTGCCCTCTGATAGTGACGAGGGCTCAGTGGTTAGAAACAATAACTGAACCAGAGGACTGGGTTCAAAACACAGGAACATAAGCAGAGAGCCTTGAGTGCAGCTAGAACATTTTTTGTTTTTGTTTTGTTTTTGATCATAGCAGAGGTTGGAGTAAGGGATTTTTAAGGTTCAGGACTCCAAATGGCTGACATTTGTTTTGGGTCCTTGTTTAGTGACATCAGGGGATCCTATCTGCAATGGTTGGAATGTTAGGCATTTTCTTTGAACCATTAGGTACTTTCCCCTTGGGTGCTGGTGCCTGCTGGTCTCTATTGAGTCTGTCATGGCTGGACCCTACAGGTCTTTAGTTTTCAGCTGTGGTCCTAAGATAAAATCATAAGGCAAAGCCAAGTTAACATTGTAAACAATTTAGTGTTTTTAAATCAATTATAAGGGACCATTCTTATGCCATAAAATCTGACTTTTGGTAATATATGTCCCTGTACATGAATGCATGGATATGCAGCTTTAATCCCTCATTAAACTGGCCTTGTTTTAAATTCTATCTTTTATAAACCTTGGTTTTAGGACAGGACAGGAATGATCACACAGAAATCCATCCATATCCAAAATAACCTGGTGCCCTAATGTCTTTTGGTGGACCCGTCTCCACATGGTCACCTCCATCTAAGATGGCAGTGAAGTCATATGACCTCTCTCTTCAACCATCGCCATGATGGTGACTGCCCATGTGAGGTGCTGTAAGATGATGGCAAACCACACAGTGTTTTCCAGAGGAGTTTTAATCTGGAGTTACCAGTTTGTTTGTTTGCTCGGTTTTGGTTTTTGAAACTGCTTTGGAGCCTGTCCTGGAATTAGCTCTTTCCAGACTGGCCTCGAATGATGTGTGCCATGCCCACCCAGCTGGAGTTTCCAGTTTTAAGATTACTTTTGTTACCGATTTTAAATCATACTCATTTTTTTAAGAATAGTTTTTAAAATGTTTAAATTTGTAAGTCTGTGTGACATTTGTGCTTATAAAATGTTTCATATTGTTAATATTTGGGCTTAAAAAGCTAAAAATTAGGGTCATAGCCAAGATAAAGGGAAATAATTCTCTATTCTCAAATGTGCTGCTAAAGACACTGTCCATCCATTCTTTTCTGAGATCTGGTGGCAGGAGGAGGAGAAAGGAGGACCCAGATGGCTAAGGGGCACATTAGTGACAAGCAGGGCCAGTACCCAGGAATGCCTAATTTATGCAAATAGGGAAAAAACCAACAACCCAAAGCAACAACAACAAAAAAATCTCTCCAAAACCCCAAATTGTTCTCAGTTACACCCGTGTCTAAGGAACAGTGTTTCCCTGGGGTTGACTGCAATCCCTTTTTCATCTTGTCCCTGGCTGAAGTAGTGTTGGGTCCAGGGGTCAGACAATGATGGGGGATTGTCCACCAAAGCCTATTAAACCAGAAGCAAACTTTACTCTAGAAAAGGAAGAAAAATGCCTTCATGGGGCATGCAAAGTTTATTAGCTATAACATGACCACAGCCAGAGATCGGACTTCTGTAGCTAATTCAATGGTGCTTTCTAAACTCCCTTTTTTACTTTACAGCAAAAAGCAAGCATTAGGCATGAACAAAGAATTTTTACAATACTGAGGTAAAAACTCAGACACAGAAGAGGGAGAGAGACATCCTTTGGAATAGACAGGTAGGGTATTTTAGGTTGTACTTATCGTTAGTCCTTTTGCTCTGTGAGAAGTGGATCTAAGTCTTGGGACTTCCTCAGTTCTCTGAAGGTTGCATGATTTTTTTTTAAGTTTGTGAAAACATAAGATTTAGACATATTAACTGTTTATAATCTGTCATGAAGTTTATACTGTAGAAATGGCAGTATACTTGTACCATGTATGGATCTGGTTGAAAGTATTAACATTGTTTCTTTATCCAGAAAACTGGGACAGGTGTTTTCTGTGCAATACAAAGCACCTTTGAGGTCTATAGTTAGGAAACAAGCAAAAGGAAGTTGAAATCTTGAGCTTGTGGCTATGGTGACTGCGGTAGTATTCTGCCAGAGCTAGATTAGTAGCTTTTCAGAATTTTGTCAATTCATGCTAAGACTATGGAATTTTGGATCTTGATATAACAGTAGCATAATGAGAGAGATATCTGGAACTCATTTTATTCTTTTAAACATCCCAAATCTTTTTCACTTATTCAGCGCTTAAGCCTTTTTTTTTTCTCAGACTTTTGTAACTTTTTATGTACCCTGAAACATTCTTATCCTCAGGCCTCATAAGTTGCATTACACTCCTTAAAACACTTTCTTAGACCCTCAAACATTCTTGGATCCTCACATCTTAAGTTTTGTATTTTAAAAGAACTTTTATCTAATTTGCCATTAGGTTCAAGTAGCTGACCACTGAGCACAGTCACTGTAAAGTAAGTTCCTGTAAACAAAGGAATGGTAAGAAGTTATACTGAAATCTGTTTTGTGAGTTTATGGTTTTTTGAGTCTGGTAACGAGGTGAACCGTGTCTGGCCTTAGTATTGGGTCTAAGAGAGTGAGGTCTGTGACTTGAATTTTATAGAGAACTGGGAAGGCAGCTGAAGCCCTGGTTGCTGCTTTTAAGTTTTCAAAGGTATTAGTTGTCAAACTGTGTCAGAGTTCTGAAAGGAATAAACTTTACCAGAATTTTGATTAAAAATTGGTAGAGAATTACTTGCTGGCTGCCCAGACAGCTACCCCAAGGTCCTCCATAGTCATTAAGGGCAGGTCATAGGGCAACATCTGTCTTCCAGCTGGAAGAGGTCAACTTGCAAGTTCCCTGAAGATCCCACAAGCTTCCCTGGAGTGAGGACTCATTAGAGGACCAGCCTACCTTTTGCCTTAGGCAACTCTAGGTATTAAATTCCCCAGTGTCCTGTTTTATCCACTATCTAAAGAGGGTCTTTGCAGCTTGAGGTGAAAGGCAGGTTTGCTCAGTGGCTAGTTCTGCCAATTTTGAGGCCCGTTTTGGGTAGAGATTCTTCTGCTTCCACCAGTCTTCTTTGGAGGAAATAAGGGAGCTGTCTGGAACTGGCCTGGCTCTCTATTACACAAAGCTTTTAAATAAAACATTTAGTTGCTATCTTCTGCAGATCTCTGAGCATGTGAGGACCGTCTGTCCATTAGGGAGATCTCAGCAGACAGCCCTTTGCCACCAGTTGTTTGTCCTAAGCACACAGAGCACTAGGAAGGGCTTCTCCCTGCAATAACCACATCAGTGCTTAGCATGACTATAACCAAAGGGCTTGGTAATTCATAAGATGACTCTTAACTTGTATTTCTTAACAGTGTACAGTGTGTTAGCAGCTTTCATAACTAGGACTTTATTTACATTCCTGCCACGTTTAGTCTTAAAATAATGATTTTAATTGAAGCTCTTTTAGTATCAAAATAAAACTCTTTAATAGTAGATGAGTTCAGTAAAGAAACCAAGATAGCCATTCTATGGGTAAAAGCAGAACAAGTTTGTACCAAACTAAGACTGTCTCATGAGGAGGCAAGGAAAAGTAATAAGGGAAAGATCCCAGTGACAAAGAGCAGCAGGAGAAAGAGGATTGTGAGTTTCGGTGTGGGCCCTGAGCAGAAACTGAGGAAACACAGAGGCCATCATTGCCTAGTATTTTATTAAGAATATATATCTTATTTATCAAATACCTTATTTATCAAACATATGCTGTCATTTATTTAAATTTTCTAAAGACTAAGTTAAATACTTGGTAAAGACATAAGTCCTAGCCGGGCGGTGGTGGCGCATGCCTTTAATCCCAGCACTCGGGAGGCAGAGGCAGGTGGATCTCTGGGAGTTCAAGGCCAGCCTGGTCTACAAGAGCTACTTTTGGGATGGGCACCAAAGCTACAGAGAAACCCTGTCTCAAAAAACCAAAAAAAAAAAAAAGACATAAGTCCTTAGGTGTAAATCTATAAGTTAGCCTTTGTTACTCTGAATAGATCTTTATAATCTTAAATTTTATCATCATGTAAAAGTCCATATCAATTTAAAACACTTGAGACTTGTTGCTTCCTTAGTCTAGAAGGAGATAGCTCATTACGCTATCACTCTCACAGTGTTATGTAGGTGGGTCTACTATCTATCTGTTGCCTTCATTGGTTAATTAATAAAGAAAACTGCTTGGCCTGATAGGTTAGAACATAGGTAGGCGGGGAAGACAGAACAGAATGCTGGGAGGAAGAAGGCAGTGAGACGGACGCTATAGCTCTCCTCTCCAAGATGGATGCAGGTTAAGATACTTCCCGGTAAGTTACCACCTCATGGTGCTATACAGATTATTAGAAATGGGTTAATCAAGATGTGAGAATTAGCCAGTAAGAGACTAGAGCTAATAGACCAAGCAGTGTTTAAAAAAATACAATTTGTGTGTTGTTATTTCTGGGGCTAAGCAAGCTGTGCGGGAGCTGGGCAGGAAAGCAGGCCGCAGCTCCTACTAAAACAGAGAGCTCATTAAGACTATGAAATATTATATAACATGTAACTTTAATTTTAAAATAATAGATGTAAATTATAAGCACATATATGCATTAAATTCACCTCATACATGGGTTAAATTAAATGATATATGTGTATATATATCTTAAATGGGAGTTGAACCGCATATATATATATATACCTATATATTGAAGTTTTAATTATCAGCCCTTTTATATACCAGATTTTGTTACAAATCATATAGATTTTAACACATATCTCATGAACGATCTGTAAGTCATGAGATAAGAACTTATAGTATTATTTAAAGATATTATTATTATTATTACTGTTTTAATCCTTCTTATATCAGACTTAATAACCAGAACACACAGAGGTAAATTTTAAGGTTGGGCAGTCAGTAAGGGTTGCAGCCAGGATACATTGAACGAAGTCAACTTATCCATCTACAAATAAGCATTTATGGCTATGTTTATGCATTTAAACCAGAGAAAACTTTTTTCCAGCTGAATTTTGGGGTTGGAGAAGGGCTAAGGCCATTTGTACTTTCCTGATGGGGCTGCTCCCACTGTTAATGGGCCCTGGTGTTCCTTACTATGCAACTTTGAAGCATGTGTTCCTTTGTGAGATCTAAAAAATTTATCATCTAGAAGTGGCTGATGGTGGCCATCCTCAGTGCCTGGCCTTGCAGTCGCCTCTGCTTGCCTCTGTCCCCCTGGCTCACCATTGGCATTTGGGCCTGGGACTTCAGTATCTGCAGGGGAGGGGCAGTCCTCTCCTTGGCTGCCAGTACTGCTTGCACAGAGAGGAGCCCACTGAAGCCTGGACTCCTGAGGCAGAGAAGGACAGGGAAGGCTGGCAAAGTCTACTGTTCCATCCTGAAATCCTGGAAGTGGGAGAATAGGTTCTGAAAGGGCCTGAGGCTCAGAGGAACCTTAGCCCAGGGTAGACATTAATTTACTAACAATCACCACAAAGAGACTGTCCGTAGACAACACGACTGTTAAACAGAATTGATGAGACACACACTACACGCAGGGAGCCAGGAATCCTGAAACAGTCCTGAAAGGCGGCAGAAGAGCAACCCAATGACCAGAGGAGGGGTCAAAGCATCCTTGGTCTATTCCAGCTCAGAGGTCTTTGATGAATCCACCTAATTTTATTGAGTCTTCCATTTTCCAGGCACCAGAAACCAACCAGAGAAAGCTTGCCAGTTGGCCAAAACCAGTAGAATAAAAGCTGCCAGAGACTGAGGTGCCCCCCCCCAACCCCACCAGTACCAGGATTGTGTGAATTCCTTGGATTCAGCACAAAAAATGTTGGGTTCCAGAGTTGCAGTTGCATTATAATTGGGGTGAGGGGGAACAGATCACCAAAGTCTTCTATACCAGAAGCAAACTTTATTCCAGAAAATGAACAAAAATCTCCATGGGGCACACAAATCTTCTCATCTCTAACTGTGTCCACAGGCAGAGATTGGACCTCTGTAGCTGTGGCAATGTGTGGTCTCCAAACTCCCCTTTCTATAGCAATAAGCAAGCATGAGTAAAGGAAGTTTTACAATCTCAAGGTAAAACTCAGATACAAATAACTTTTTTAAAAACAATTTTCATTAACAGAATTTTCCAGTTAAGCTAGTGTTTGTATTTAGCCCATTGTTTCTCTATGGCACTTTCTGGTGGTGTTTACTGAAGCTCTGCTCTTCCCTGATATTGCCAGTTTTGCATAGCAAGGAAGGGTAAGGAACAATGCACAACCAAAATGTCACATACATCCCATCATTTAAAGTTAGTGCAGTTCATGTCACTTGCTGGTCTTGAGTGGCCAGAGGTCTATCAAAAGCTGACCCTCATTTCGCAGAGGGCTGCTTCAGCCTTCCACACGAAAGCTATTTATTGGTTGTGAAGCAAAGTAACCCATTGTTAATACTTAATCCGTAGGCTTCTGAGACACATTTATATTCTTATTCTTAAACTCTAGTAGCTTGAGGAAGAGACAGAGAAGGAAGAACAAACACTTTGAAGTTGTCTCTCAGGCTAGCAAGAGAACTCAGAGATGCATCCTGATCCAGAGAAGCTTTCCCTCAGACATTAAGGGAAGTAGGAATGGAGGAGGGAGAGATTCCCCCAGCTCTATAGTCACTTTGGGTCAGAGCATTATCTCTGAGAAGTTGTCATCCCAACCTGAGCTCAGCGATGGGAGGAAACTGCCACAGTGGCCACCAGGGCATAAGGACGAAGATCTTGTCCACCCTTCTGAGATGTGAACCTGGAGAGAGATGGGCAGACACCTCCAGGGAGTTCTTCTAGGAAGCCCCTCAGGGATCATCAGGATGCATCAGGTTCTTCTCTTGCTCCTTCTGGGAAGACTTTCTCTGAGGAACTATTGGACTGGGTGAGCCTGGGTCCTGTCAGGTCTCCCAGCAGATTTCTTGCCTGTGCAGACCATAACACTGTTTGCATCCCTTAGCTCAAATAGGAGTGAATCAGGATAGGCTGGTATGGGGCTGGAATGGGTCTGACGGGCAGCAGCCTGAGGCCATGCCCTACCATTTACCCCAAGGCAGTTCTGGAAGGATGCCTTGAAAGGGCCACCCCTTCCCTGAACACCTCAAAGCCCAGCTTCTGTTTACACTATTTGCAGGATTGTTGAAAGAGGAATCTAGGACACTCTGGCCTTGTGTTAATCTACCCAGGAGAGAATGAGATACCACCATAATTTTGAGCAAAATTTGAGGCAACTTTAATTTAATATGGGCCAGGATGATGGGCTCTAGCCATGTCCATTCCTGTTCCCAGAAAATGACAATGAGTCACGTATTACAGGGGTTTAAAAAGACCATCCCATAAGGTCACCATATTTCCCATCACGTCTGATCATGGACAAGCATACATCCTGATGTGTTGCCTACATACCTCCAGCCCACACATGATAAAGCACATCTGGTGCTGCTGGGTCAAACAAACTTGTGTGGGGATTGACACCACATGGTTTTTTACCTCCCATACACAATATCCTCCAGCATTTTGGGAACTATCTGGCCTTGAGCAAGGGTTAGAGGCATTTTTGTTCCATGGATCTCTTTGGCACACTAAATTAAAGCTGAAAACATAATTTTCTCTCTCACACTTGCCCAAACCAGTGAACACTTCTTTCCACATGCAATGGGGCTTAGAGGGAATTTGGAATAAAAGTTCCAAGAGAGGAAACTCCAGATTAAGGCAATCCTGGAAGAGGGCACGTGTCAGGTGGGACACTGCCAATCATGAGATCTGGACATAAGAACCATGGAAAGATCTGGCAGGCACTGAGTGGATAAATGAGTCCTGGGTTTCTGGGGTCACATATTGGGTCAAGACAGATTGGGTTGGCAGGTACCTACCAACTCCTGCTTAAGCCAGAAGTAGAAGGCTTCTGCTACAGCAGAGGGTGTATGTGATTATACTGGCTCAGATAGCAAGCAGCCTGGGCATGAAGGACAAGGCTTAGTGAGTTCTCAGTTCACACAGAGTTCTGTTTACCTGGATATCAGCCAGGCCCTTGACCTTCTCTTTCTGAAATTTCCTCTTCGTTCTCCAGAAATTCTGGTTGTTAGGGTTTTGTTTGTTTTATGCTTTTTGTTTTTCCAAGCTCTATCTACTACAAAGTCTTTTACCGAAGTTTAGTCTGCCCCGAGCAAGACTGCTCTCAAAATCAGGCAGTAGGAAGCCAGAGATTAATCCTGGGCCAGCTGACTCACGAGTTCTGATTTCTCTTCCAAATCCAGTCTGAGTTCTTGCTCCTGTGATGCTGTGTATAAAAGGAGTTTGTGAGCTTCTGTCAGGGTCACCATTTAGCACCTGTGTCAGATGTGTGGCACCAGCATGCTGGAATTCTTTCTCTTAAGAAAATAAACACTATTGCTGGTAGCATACATGGATAGTGGTCTCTGTTTGGGTCAACCTCTGCACGATTATTCCCATCTATATAATCTCACTCAGAATCCAATGGCAGCAGGCTTCCTGATCCCACCAGATGACACCTGTTAGCAATGTGCCTCTGGTTTGACTCCCAGTGTTAATACTTGGGTTTTAAATCAGACTAAAGATTTTGTGTCCTGGTCTAGTCAGAATAGTCTATGTAATTGTAAAAATGAAAATGCTGCAGATCCCCCAGTGGCTACAGAGGCAGAAATACTGCAGGTCCCCAAGTGGCGGCAGTGGGCAGCATGTCCTGAAGGCAGCCAGTCCCAGGCAGTGATGGCGCAGTTCCACAAGTAGCTGCAATGGGCCATGAGTCCCAGGCAGAGAGGTGTGCAGTGGATGAGAGACCTTGATGGGTCAGATGGGCATGCCATGAGACCATGCCACAGGTCTCCGAAGGTGGCTGGTCCCAGGCAGGGAGCCACACTGCAGGTGAGAGACAGAGACATGGATAGGCATGCCATGTAGAGTGAGGTTGGATATTTATTTACTGGGTTATGGAAGGGAAGAGGGAGAAGGAGAGAAGAACAGAGAGAGGGACAGAGGAGAGAGAGAGAGAGAGAGAGAGAGAGAGAGAGAGAGAGAGAGAGAGAAATAGAAGGACCAAGGGGAGAAGTTGGAAGAGTAGAAGGTGCCTCTTCGAGAGGGAGATGGAAAAGGAAAGGACTCAGGCTAGAAGCTGAAGATCAGCTTGCCTCAGCAGATGGGGGAGAGAGTGGGGTGTGGCTTGTCTCTTAGAGGGACAGGACAGATCATTATAGTCTATCCTGATGATAAAATCTTTTACCAATTAGAAATATCCCCAGAACAGGAAAAAATGAGAAGTCATCACAACTACCTTGGTACCCACCTTCTGAGGCATCTGCTTAGCTGGGTCCATAGGTACTAGAGCTTTGGCCTTGATATTACAAGAGTCAGAACTACAGGGCCTTGAAAATGGCAATAAATGTAGCTGTCACTCCCCTAGAAAAAAGTCTGTTACACATTTAGAAGAATATCTCTCCTCTCTAGCTTAAGTTCTTCTCCAAAACATAAGGAGCCTTAGCCTATTGTTCCTTCAACAAGTGGGCCTATGCAAGGCCTTAGGAGACCAATGCTGTTTTTATGTTAACCATTCTAGAGTTAGTACAGACTCCATAGCCCTACTTAGAAAACGACTACAAGACAACAAAATAAAGGATGCTATGAATCTCCATTTAGCAGTTCACCATGGTTAACTACCCTCCTACCAAACCTAGCTGGGCCCTTAATCCTCTTACTGTTGGCTCTAACCAGTGGACAATGTATAATAATGCGTTGGTCAGGTTTATCAAAGAATGTATCTCTACGGTCTCACTGATGGTTTTAAAATAGCAATACAAGTCTGTAAGCAAACATCTTCAGGACTTGAGATGATGCACTACTCAAGGGGAGAATGAGAAGGTCAAAGAAATAACCTGACAGACTCCTAATAAATCAGTTTAGAACTAGATCTCAGTTCCTGCCTCTTGAAACTGAACAGAGAGTTTCTGAGCAAGCTATGAACAAAGGGCAATCAATCACCAATGCCCCCAACAATAAGGACAAGGAGATAGACCATACCAGGCTTGGCCTAGCCCCCACAGTATCTCAAGGCAATAATCACATAGGGACAGAGCCTAGGACTTGTCTAGGTTTTCCCAAAAATGGAAAAATAGAACCCTAGCCAGCCCCTGATAGCTTTAGCCAATTAGCAATGTACTAATTCGATTGTGACACACATAAGCCAATCCTAGACAGGATGACCTAACTACTTCTAGAATTCCTTTAGCTGTGTATAAAAGGAGCCTGTGAGCTACTCTTGAGGTCGCCAATTAGTTTTTGTGTCAGATGTGTGGCCACAGGCATGCTGTAACTCTTACTCTAGAGATAATAAATGCTCTTGCTGATGGCTTAAATGGATGTGGTTTTTTGTGAGAATTTTCTAGGACCCTAACAATGGCTGTGACCCAAATCCCTTGGAAAGTAAAGACTACTTAGTATGTGTCTCAAACAAGGACCAGACTGATGCTATCGCTCCATCTCCTTCAGTAAAGAAGAGGAATTCTGAGGCTTTGCACAACATCAATGTCAATTTTGTAAAGATGGTCTGTACTAACTCCAATTGAAAGTCTGGAACCTGAAAAGTCCGAGTATAAGAAAATAAAAATGGGGATTCCAGAAATATAAATGTAGAAATAAAGAAATATAAAGTTATAAGTCTATGAGAATGAGAACAGACTATCAGCATCTTTCTCATCAGATCAAGGCTCAGTCATTCATAGTGAGCTATTTTCTCGGATGTTTGGGAAGCCTCCATCAGCTTAGGTCATTTCATTTTACAGCTGGCTGTTCTACTTACAAGGCCAGAGCTTCTCTCTGCAAATTGAGAGTAGTGTCCTGGCCATCCATGTCGAATGGCAGATATGAATTGAGTTAACCTTTAGGAGACAGAGATACATGACCTCTAGGTTAGGCACTGTCTCTGTTATGGGAAAGTGGCATATTAAAGGGGAGGCATGCGGCTTCAGTATACATTGCCTGAAGGTGTCAGTGTTGGACCCTAGCATCCAATCACTGAGAAGGAGGCATCACCCCACAAGACCATCTCTCATATCACAGCTAATGTAAAAGCATGAGGATTTTATTAATTCTGTCATGACAGGGTCTTCCAGCAGTAGGGAGGCTAGAAGACCCTGAATGTCTGGTACAGGCTATTTTTAAAGGGAAAAACTCTAGAAGGAAGGGGGTGTCTGGGGGTTGATCTTTATCTATTATGATTGGCTTATTAAAAAAGGCTATTACCAATAATTGGCTGGAGAGTGGTTGCCAGATCAGATGAGGTAAGGGGAAACTTCTGAGGGTCACTTACCCTTCCCAGGGACTAAGTCAAAACATCAGTAACTGAGTCAAGACCTAAGGGTTATCTTGCCCCTAATCAGGTAGATGGAAAGTTCCCAACATCTCAGTATGCGCATGCATAGCTGTTATGTCCTTGGTTCCCAGGGGAGGAGGGGGAGTACTGAGAGTAGTCAGAAATGGCTTCAGAATTGTCTTAAAGTTCTAAACCAGGAGCAACAGTGAACACTGTGCAAACACCTGGTTTGACAATTAGGCTCTGATAATGGAGGTTGTAAATTATGACGGTCTGTATCTAAGTTTTACCCTGAGATAGTGTAAAGAACTTTCTGCTATTTTCTAAGTTCCCAGTCTAAGAACCAATTAATTCTAATTTATTAACCATCTAGTATTACTAGCAGTCCCTTTTCTTTTTTTATTATTTATTAAAGATTTCTGTCTCTTCCCCACCACCGCCACCCCTTTCCCTACCCCTCCCCCAATAAAGTCCCCTCCCTCGTCAGCCCAAAGAGCAATCAGGGTTCCCTGCCCTGTGGGAAGTCCGAGGACCACCCACCTCCATCCAGGTCTAGTAAGGTGAGCATCCAAACTGCCTAGGCTCCCACAAAACCAATAGGTGCAGTAGGATCAAAAACACATTGCCATTGTTCTTGAGTTCTCAGTAGTCCTTTGAGTAGTAGCTTTGAGTTTTTCTCCGTTTAATTTAATGTTTGCTGTCAGCTTGCTGTAAATAGCTTTTATTATATTTAGGTATGACCCTTGTATCCCTAGTCTCTCCAATACCTTTATCATAAAGGGATGTTGAACTTTGTCAAAAGCTTTTTCAGCATCTAATGAAATGATCATATGGTTTTTTCTTTCAGTTTATTTATATGGTGGATTACATTGATAGATTTGCATATGTTGAACCAGCCCTGCATCTCTGGGATGAAGCCTACTTGATCATAATGGATAATTTTTCTAATAAGTTCTTGAATTCGGTTTGCCAGTATTTTATTGAGAATTTTTGTGTCGATATTCAAGAGTGAGATAGGCCTGTAATTTTCTTTCTTGGTTGGGTCTTTGTGTGGTTTTGGTATCAGAGTGACTGTAGCTTCATAAAAGGAATTTGGCAATGACTTTTCTGTTTCTATATTGTGAAATGCATTAAGGAGAATAGGTATTAGCTCTTCTTGGAAGTTCTGGTAGAATTCTGCATTGAAGCCACCTGGTCCTGGGCTTTTTTTGGAGGGGAGATTTTTGATAACAGCTTCTAGTTCTTTGCGACTAATTGGTCTTTTTAGATTGTTCACCTGATCTTGGTTTAGCTTTGGTATATGGTACTTATCTAAAAAAAAAGTTCATTTCTTTTGCATTTTCCAGTTTTGTGGCATACAGGCTTTTGTAGTAAGATCTAATGACTCTCTGAATTTCCTCTGTGTCTGTGGTTATGTTCCCCTTTTCATTTCTGATCTTATTTATTTGTGTGTTCTCTCTCTGTTGTTTAATTAGTTTGGATAGGGGTTTGTCGATCTTGTTGATTTTCTCCAAGAACAACCTTTTTGTTTCATTGATTTTTTTTGGACTGTTTTCTGTGTTTCTATTTTTTTTCCGCCCTCAGTTTGATTATTTCCAGTCTTCTACTCATCCTGGGCACGTCTGCTTCTTTTTTTTCTAAAGCTTTCAGGTGTGCTGTTAAGTCCCCGATGTATGCTTTCTTCATTTCCTTTAAGTGTGTACTTAGTGCTATGAACTTTCCTCTTAGCACTGCTTTCATCGTGTCCCATAGGTTTGAGTATGTTGTCTCTTTATTTTCATTAAATTCAAGGAAGACTTTAATTTCTTTCTTAATTTCTTCCTTGACCCAGGTGTGGTTCAGTAGTTGACTGTTCAGTTTCCATGAGTTTGTAGGCTTTCTGGGGGTAGTATTGTTGTTGCCTACTAACTTTAGTCCATGGTGATCTGATAAGACACAGGTGGACACTGATATTGTTTTGTATCTATGGAGGTGTCCTTTGTTTCCGAGTATGTGGTCAATTTTCGAGAAGGTTCCATGAGCTGCAGAGAAGGTATATTCTTTCCTATTTGGGTGGAGTGATCTATAGATGTCTGTTAAGTCCAATTGCTTCATTACCTCCAATAATTCTCTTAATTCTCTATTAGGTTTCTGTCTGATTGACCTGTCCATTGGAGAGAGAGGTGTATTAAAGTCTCCTACTACTAGTGTATGTGGTTTAATGTCTGCCTTCAGTTCTAGTAATATTTCTTTTAGATAAGTGGGTGCTTTTGTATTAGGGGTGTAGATATTCAGAGTTGATACGTCATCCTGATGAATTGTTCCTGTTATAAGTATAAAGTGTCCATCTCGATCTCTTCTGATTGATTTTAGTTTGAAGTCAGTTTTCTTAGAAATTAGTATGGCCACACCTGCTTTTTTCTTAGGACCATTTGCTTGAAAGACCTTTTCCCAACCCTTTATTCTGAGTAGATGCCTGTCTTTGTGGTTGAGATGTGTTTCTTGCAAACAGCAGAATGTTGGATCCTGTTTTCGTAGCCAATCTCTTAGCCTGTGCCTTTTTATAGGTGAATTGAGACCATTAATATTAAGTGATATTAATGACCAGTGGTTGTTTACTCCAGTTATTCTTATTGTTTTTTGGTATTAGAGTTTGTGTGTCTCCCTTCTTTGAGTTGTGCTGGTGAAGGGTCGCTAGATGCCTGAGTTGTTGTAGGCAGTGTTGGCAATGTTGGATTCATTGGGTTTCAATTTTCCTTCTATTACCTTCTGTAGGGCTGGATTAGTGGCTATGTATTGTTTAAATTTGTTCTTATCCTGGAATGTATTGTTTTCTCCATTGATAGTGAACGATAGCTTGGCTGGGTATAGTAGTTTGGGTTTGCATCCCTGGTCTCTTAGCTTCTGCAGTACCTCTATCCAGGACCTTCTGGCTTTCATGGTTTCCATAGAGAAGTCAGGTGTAAGTCTGATCAGCTTACTTTTATAAGTTATTTGGCCTTTTTCCTTTGCAGCTCTTAATATTCTTTCTTTAATCTGTATATTCTGTGTTTTTATTATTTTATGGCGAGGGGATGTTTTTCTTTGATCCAGTCTGTTTGGTGTTCTGTATGCTTCTTGAATATTCAAAGGAATATTTTTCTTTATGTTGGGAAAGTTTTCTTCCATAATTTTGTTAAAAATATATTCTGGGCCTTCGAGCTGTGACTCTTCTCCTTCTTCTATTCCCATTATTCTTATGTTTAGTCTTTTTATTGTGTCCCATATTTCCTGCATGTTTTGTGATGAGAATCTGTTGTCTTTGCTGTTTTCTTTGATCAGTGCATTTATTTTCTCTATGGTGTCCTCAGAATCTGAGATTCTTTCTTCTATTTCTTGTATTCTACTGATTATGCTTGTTTCTGTAGGCTCTGCTCGTTGACCTGGATTTTCCATATCCAGCTGATCCTCAGTTTGTGTTTTCTTCCTTGCTTTCCTTTCAGTTTTCAATTCTTGAACTGTTTCCATTACTTGTTTGATCATTTTTTCTTGGTTTCCCAGGGTATCATGTAAGTATTTACTCATTTCTTCAAACTTTTGGTTATACTTCTCATCCATTTCTATAAGGGCATTTTTCACATGTTGTTTAATGGACTCTATTGCTTTCATAAAGTCAATTTTTTCCACTTCTTCCGAATTAGGGTTAAAGTCCATCTGTTGTAAGATCATTGGGTTCTGGTGTTTTCATGCTGTTTTTTGTATTATTGGTTGAATTCTTGCCTTGGCGCCTGCCCATCTCCTCCTATCGAAGCTATCTAATGAGTCTTTTAAAACTGGATCAGGTTTCCCTGTTGGCCAGGGGCTCCTCTTACAAAATGCTGTCGCTCTGTTTCCTGGCTCCTGCCAGGGGCCCAGTTCCCTCTCGCCCCTCAGAAGGGTCTTCAGGAACAGGACCCGGCTCCTTCCTTGTTAGGGATCTCGCCAACCAAAGGCCTACCTCTTTGCTTTAATTGTAGTGGGGCAATCTGCTCTCGGTGTTGTGCGATGGTCCCTGCTGTGTGCCACTGCCTGGGCCTGCACCAGTGGTCTGCCGCCCTGCCTGGGCCGGGGCCTAGCAGTCCCTTTTCTGACGAATTGCTAAAGACACCAGTTTTCCTGCAGTTAGTGACTTTCACTGTAATTATCTCTGAAACATATTTCATGATATGATGGAGGAAGGACATTGGTTAATTATAATAAAGAAACTGCCTCGGCCCTCATAGGACAGAAAATTAGGTAGGCGGAGTAGACAGAAGAGAATGCTGGGAAAAAGAAGCTTAGTCAGAAGAGTCGCCATGATTCTCCCACTCCAGACAAACGCAGGTTAAGATCCTCCCTGGTAAGCCAGCTCGTGGGCTACTTAGAATATTAGAAATGGGTTAAAACAATATGTAAGAGCTAGCCAATAAAAAACTGGAACTAGCCGGGCCAGGCAGTGTTTGAAAAAATACAGTTTCCGTGTAATTATTTCGGGGCATAAGCTAGCCATGTGGGCGGCTGGGTGCCGGGGACGCAGCCCTGCCGCCACTTCTTATTTCAACAATGATAATTGCCTAGTTACCCATCAACGTTAGCACTCACTCCCCTCCTTCAGGTCTCCATTGACTGACCAAAGGGGCAGAGTAAGATCATAAAAAATCCTTTGTTCAGATCTAATGCTTTGTGCTCTAACTATAAAAGATGGGTTCAGAAACCAGCCTGTTGTCACAGCCTAACAAACACCATCTCTGGCTGTGGTCTCAACTAGCCGATAAGCTTCTGTGCCCTGCAGTGTTTTTTATCTTTCATTGTTATATTTTTAAGTTTGCTTATGATTTTCCTGGTATCTGGATTCTGTAATAAAGTTTGCTTCTGGTTTATCAGACTTGGTGGTGTTCTCATCTTTGCACGACCCCCCTGGACACAACAGAACCATCCCTGAATGTTCCACAGGTGTGTTCCTTACTTTACTGAAACTGGCTTATTGTGAGAGCATGTAAGCACAAGTGTGTCTGGTTCTGAGCTGTGTCTCTCCTTTTAAAGGCATGCTTCACGTCTGCTGCTGCTGGGCAGGGCACATGTATCTCCTGAGAGGGTAATGAAGCTCAGAAGGCTTTGTCAGGGTCCTCTCATGCCTTCAGAACCAGGCTGGGTGTGGGGATAACCAGGGCTCCTACGCTATATTCAGTGAGGAATAAGGAAGCACGGTTTATTACTCCCGAAGAAGCACTTGAGACTACGCTGTGACTTGAGGAGTGATTTTGAATGCTGTGCAAAAAATTGTAAACAGCCTGAGGCCTCCACAGGAGTAAGAACTCAGACTGGATTTGGGAGAGAAATCAGATCTTGTGAGTCAGCTGGTCCAGGATTAATCTCCGACTTCCTATTGCCTGATTTTGAGAGCAGTCTTGCTCGGGGCAGACTAAACTTTGGTAAAAGACTTTGTAGTAGAGCTTGGAAAAACAAAAAGCATAAAACAAACAAACAAATAAAACCATAACAACCAGAATTTTTGGAGACGGAAAAGGAAATTTCAGAAAGTGAAAGTCAAGGGCCTGGCTGATATCCAGGTAAACAGAACTCTGTGTGAACTGAGAACTCACTAAGCCTTGTCCTTCATGCCCAGGCTGCTTGACATCTGAGGAGTATAATCACATACACCCTCTGCTGTAGCAGAAGCCTTCTACTTCTGGCTTAAGCAGTAGTTGGTAGGTACCTGCCAACCCAATCTGTCTTGACTCGGAATGGGACCCCAAGATCCCAGAACCCCAGAACTCATTTATCCACTCAGTGCCTGCCAGATCTTTCCATGGTTCTTATGTCCAGATCTCATGATTGGCAGTGTCCCACCTGACACGTGCCCTCTTCCAGGATTGCCTTAATCTGGAGTTTCCTCTCTTGGAACTTTTATTCCAAATTCCCTCTAAGCCCCATTGCATGTGGAAAGAAGTGTTCACTGGTTTGGGCAAGTGTGAGGGAGAAAATTATGTTTTCAGCTTTAATTTAGTGTGCCAAAGAGATCCATGGAATAAAAATGCCTCTAACCCTTGCTCAAGGCCAGATAGTTCCCGAAATGCTGGAGGCTATTGTGTATGGGAGGCAACAAGCCATGTGGTGTCAATCCCCACACAAGTTTGTTTGACCCAGCAGCACCAGATGTGCTTTATCAATGTGTGGGCAATACATCAGGATGTAGGCAACACATCAGGATGTATGCTTGCCCTTGGTCAGACATGATGGGAATATGGTGACCTTATGGGGTGGTCTTTTTAAACCCCTGTAATACGTGACTCATTGCCATTTTCTGGGAACCCAGGAATGGATCTGTTCAGAGCCTGTCATCCTGGCCCATATTAAGTTAAAGCTTGCTTCTAATTTTGCTCAAAATTATGGTGGTGTCTTAGTCTCTCCTGGGTGGATTAACACAAGGCCAGAGTATCCTAGATTCCTATGTCAGCAATCCTGCAATAGTGTAGACAGAAACTGGAGTATGAGGTATTTTGGGAAGGGGGTGGCCCTTTCATGCATCCTCCCAGAGCTGCCTTGGGGTAATAAGTAGGTGGGCCTGAATCCTGTCCCATTTACATCTCGCACCCCACAGGAGTGACACCTGACAGACTGGAGGGGAATTCTGAAGCTCCACCTGAGGTTCCAGGAGTGCCAGGCCTAGCCACGGGATGACACAGTGATGGTTTCTGTCTCTCCCTAGGGCCACTCCTCAGGATCTCCAAGAACGGGCCCTAACTAGTGATATGTGCACTTGATTCCCATGAACACATTAGCTCTGAGATGGTTTTGCAGAGTCTTGAGCTGCCAAGAGTCTGTATAGAAATGTTTGGTTAATTTTGATTGGTGTTTATTGGAGAAATAAAAACGTTGTCCCTAGGCTTTCACAGTACACCGTTATCAGAGTGACACGTGTTGAATTTAGGCTATGCCTGACAAATGACCTCAACTGGTAAGGACCAAACTTCCAATTCTTGATTCTTGCAGGCAAGGTTGAAATATACCACTGTTGCCATGATAGGTTGACCTGGAAGCTACCATGAGTACCCAAGGCCCTTCATTCAGCATGGGTCCACACTTCTTGGGGTGAGCATCCTTTAGGAGATTCATGGATGAAGGAGCCATTGGCTGTTGATAAAAAGTTTAGGGAACCCAATGGGTTTCCTTTCTCTTTGGAGAGAGCTGTGTGGATTCAAGAGGACCCTAATATAGGAGATGGTAACTATCACCTCAGAAGAGACTGGGGTGTATGAAGTAGGGTTTCAGGGTATTTTCTATTGGTCTCACATGAAACACTCCTTCAGCCCCATTTCCTCTCTTAAAATTTCATTGTATTTTAAAAACTGTTTAATCCTTTGAAGTGTTTTAAATCACAATCCTGTGAGAACTATGTCTTTGAAGGAGATTCTAGGTTACCCAACAAGACTTCAGAGTGAGGGACACAGGATTTGACTTCTAGTGAGATCAGCTCTCTGAGTGCTCACAAACCCAATGTTGGTTTCCAGGAAGAAACATAGGCTTTTCCAGGAGGTATGGATTTATAATAACTCCCTGACAATCTGAAAAAAGAATCTCTGTATAGGTCAAAAGGTCATTTATGCTCCTGGATTGTCAAATATTAAGTTAATGCCATAACTCAGAACTTCTACTTACAGTCCCAAGTGTTTCCACAGCTGTTGAAAAGGATTTTTGGTTCCCATTAATGGTAGCAAAATCCAGGAGCCTGCTACTTGTAATAACCACTAGGGGGTGGTATAGAGCTTGCTGGAGCCCACTCTGTCCAGAAAGTGGCAGCTGCCTTCTGATAGTGATGATGGCTCAGTGGTTAGGACAGTGATGATGGCTCAGTGGTTAGGAGATAGTGATGATGGCTCACTAGTTAGGATAGTGATGATGGATCACTTGTTAGGAACACTGAATGCTCTCCCATAGGACTGAGTTCAATACCCAGTATCCAAAGGCAGCTCACAAATGACTATAACTCCAATTCCAATGGATCTGACACTTTCATACAGACATAAGTGCTGGCAAAACACCAATGCACAGAAATGAAAAAGGTAAATAAAATAATAATTAAGAAAAAAGAGGAAGGGGAGAAGGGAGTCGCCAATTCTTTCCTTGCTGTGTGCTGTGCACACGGTCAGGCTCTGTGGCATGGAAAGGCATCTTTGTGGTAAAGGAAAGGCATCTATGATGTCAATGGGCTGCAGAGTCTCTGAGTCTCTCACCTGTACCCAGGACACAGGGAATCTCTGTCCTTGTCCACTTGATGACACAGAAACAAAACTGAAGGGCTATGGGAGATGATGCAGACTAGAGGTAGGGACTCTCTGGACATGAGAACCTGGACCAGCATCCCGCCTTCTCCTGAGCATTATCAGGACCCTGGGTTTCTTCAACCATGTTTCTCATGGATGGTCCTCAGGTTTCAGAAGATGGCAGGTGGACCTCCTGTGTGCCCCTGTCCTTGACTTTCTCCTTCACTGCCTTGGGACCGCTTCCCCTTCACACTTCCACCTAGAACTATTCATGTTTCCTCCTCTATCTCCCCAGCATCTCACACAGTTCAAAGCCTGTGACATCCAAAGCTTCACAAACCTTACCTTACTCTGGGAGGTTCTAGGCAGAGGTCAGGCTGTTAAGTGAATTGGCTCAGTCTCAACACAGTCTCTAAGAGCTCAGATGTTCCTACCCAGTGCCCACCGGGCCCTGAGAATAATTGCATAATGATGATGGAATTGCCCAGGACTTCCTTTTGGGGAATATTCTTTTTAAGTGTGTGACTTTTGTTTATGCTGCATTTGTTTAACTCTGTGAAGTTGTGTTACTGTGCCTGTCTAAAGCTCCTGATTGTCCTAATAAAGAGCTGAATGGCCAATAGCAAGACAAAAGCAAGGACAGGAAGGGCTGGCAGACAGAGGGTATAAATAGGAGGAGAAAGGAGAGGAAAGAAAGGGGAAAGAGAAAGAGAAGAGGACAACAGGGGCTAGACACATGTCGGGGCCTGTGAGGGTCCAACAAAAATTCCCTAATTCCCTAACTCGGCAGGAACCGAGTCGCAAGGAAAAGAACTGACACAGTTTACACCATCATCATGGAAAAGGCCAGAATCTCCGTTTATTGTCCAAACATTTTATATACCCACACCAAATTGAGCGGGGGGGACACGTACTGCCGTCACCTAGGCAGCCAGGTGCCTGGGCTTAAGTCACAACCATCAGCATCTAGCAGTCAGGTAGGCCCTGAATTAGTATCCCTATAAGACAACCTCCAAATTACAAAAGGAAGGAAGCACCAAACATCCTGACCAGTTTCAGTCAACACCTCTTCTCAGGTAATCCACATTTTAACAAAAGAAGCTAGGAGCAGACATCCTGGCTTTTGTTAAGGGCAGAGACAGCTTGTCTGCAGAGCTATGTGATCAGCTCAAACCAGGGTAATGGCTTTTGTGCCATATTGAAATATGGGCCCACAATCCACTCTCTCTTATTAATTTTAATAAACCCTGTGCTTCTGCAGCAGGACAGATACATTGTGCCTGCCTTGGGCAAACTCCTCTTTATTTACCCAAATTTTTTCGTCATTGGAACAGGCATCTTTTATGCAAGCCCCTGTCTTAGGCATCTGGGGAGAAGCAGCTTCAAACCCGTCATTGACTGCCGACCTCTGTAAAGAGAAGAGATTAGTGGAGAGAAATATACTTTTCAGGCCCTGTGGATAAGCCATATCTTGTCAGGATGCATCACAATGTTTTATTATTATGCTCCCAAAGACTAGATTCTCCTATCTTAAAGGAGAGTAGAATCACATGAGTTGAAGATGTTTCTTCCGCTGGTACAGAACATCATTCAGAGTTTACTTTCTCAGCATGTGTATCAACTCTCAACATCCATCATCACAACCTCTCTTTCAGCCAACTGTCAATCGCAGCAACTCACAATCATGATTTTTCCACACCATCGATCAATACTGATCTTTAAAGTTTTAATACCGTAATTTTATGTTTAGCCAGTCAAAACCAGCTCTCCCAATTTTTCTAATTTTGTGTTTGGCCGGTCAAAACCAGCTTTCCCAATTATTGATAATTTCCTATTTAGCTGGTCAGTACCAGCTCTCTAAATTATTCATAATTTCATGTTTAGCCGGTCAGTACCAGCTCTCCAATTATTTGTAATTTCATAATTTTCTTTACCATAAATTCATATTTCTTTGGTCATTACCGATGTATTTAGCACCATTGGTCATTACCAGATTTTTTCCATTACCTTATATGCAGCTGTAAATATCAGGTCATTACTGTTAAGACCATAATACCATTTGCTGATTATTAAATCTCATTTTCAGTCTCTGTGTAGCTAGCTGTTAAACCCTCAGTCTGCCCCTTTGTTAAGTGAAGGGGGGGGGTTAGACATACTTTATTTTTCATCTTTCTTTCCCTGAGGGGAAAGCTTAGGTCTTAGTTTTTAGGTTTAATATTTTATTCAAAATGAGTCCTATCCCATAAACCGAGAACACTCAAATGTTTAGTTTGTATCTTAGTTCTGAAGCAACAGGTTTCACACCACAGCCAGCAGCAGACACCGCAGTCAGCTCATCTCAGCAGGATCTCTTTGTCCGAAGTCTCTTTGCAGTGCTGTGAGTTGCAGGTTTGGATCAGGCTCCTCTCTGTGGGCTGGATTACCGGATTTCTTGTGGAGCTGATTTCTTTCTGTTCCTTCTGTGGCGCTGTTGTCAGCTACACTGTCCTTAGGTCCATTGTCCTTCTGCTGAATGCATCGAATTAGACGTTCTGGAAGCCATCTCGCTTGGTTTTTGTCCTGTGAGAAAATACAGACATGCCCTTGACCCCATATTAAAATGGGGTCGGGTCCCTTCCAAGTCCCATTGCAAGGATCTTTCCATTTGGCTTTAGCAAATGTGGTTTTTGTCCCATTATGCCACAATCTGCAGCTGATAGCTCATGGACATCTGTATTTAGAAAGTTTAGCATAAACAATGCATGATTTAAGGCATTGTGTGGCGTCTGAGGATACAACTCCCCTGTCTTTATTTTTTGGAGTTGTGTTTTCAAGGAGCTGTGTGCACGCTCCATAATTTCTTGTCCTTAAGGATTATGTGGAATACCAGTCTTATGAACACTATTCCATTGAGTACAGAATCTTTGAAAAGCTTTGTTAACATATCAGGATCCATGTATGAAAAACATTTTAAGCAATGAGTTATTACATGCTTGGCAGCTTCTCCAGTTTGTGCTGTGGCCATTATGAATCCTGAGTAAGTATCAATTGGCACATGCACATATCTCAATTTTTTAAACTCAGTAATGTGAGTTACATCCATTTGCCATATATGGTTAGGAAGCAGTCCTCGAGGATTTACCCCCAAATGAGGCACAGGGAGATATTGTGGGCATCTTTTACATTGCTTAACAATTTGCCAAACAGCTTCTCTGGTCAACTTAAATTGTTTTTTTAAACTTAAGCTGTTTTGATGAAGCAAAGCATGTGACTGCTGTGCAAGTTCAACCTGAGATACAGCAATTATTTTTGTAAGTTTGTCAGCTAGAGCATTACCTTCAGCTAACGGACCAGGAAGACTTGAATGCGCTCTGATATGTCCCACAAAACATGGTAACTTTTTACATTGTATGGCTTTCTGAATCTGCTGAAACAATATTTTAACTTGTTTACTTTTAGTTTTGAGAATTCTTAATGCTTCATAAATATACCGGCTATCAGTATGTCAGGAGCCATTTCCCCCTAAAAATCATTACAGGAACCATCACCCTAGGGAGTCTGCAGAGAACCTCACACCCATAATTATGTTCTATTGACAAAACCTGCCCCTCACCCAATTAACTTATCTGTTAGCGGAACCTGCCTCACATTCCAGCTATCCAGGGAACTAGGTGTGGCAACTTGTGACTCTTGGCCTACCTGACCGAGCTACATGACCGGGACCATGCGCATCTCGTGCCCTGCCCACCAAGTCCTCATGCAGGGCCTATATAAGCAGCAACCATGACCCTAATAAACGGAGGCTTTGACAAATCTGCTTGGCCTCCTTCTTCTGTCTTAGCTCATTCCCTTCCAGGTAGCACCCCTCCGTGACCCTGGAATGACTGATTGCAGGGTGGGTTACAACCCCTAGACTGAGTAACCCACCCAACGCAATCGACAGTGGCGCCCGAACCAGTGACTCGGAGTACGGTTAGCTATCGGACGACATCGCACAGTCCCGGGACGACAACAAGAAGAAAAAAGAAGGTTCTGTGGCTGTAGTACTCGAACAGATGGCAGAACAGGAGGTAGGCGCAGGTTCACCGTTGTCCGACAAGGGGTGAGACAATCACTTTCAAAGGATAAGAAATTCATACAGGAATTTAAGCATTCACTCAGGGACAGAGGAGTAAGAGTCAAAAACAGAGATTTATGTGTTTGCTTTATATGTTTGCTTGCGGACTCAAGAGGGAGTCCCTCGAGATGCGAGAAGTTAGGATACAATCCACACAGCTGTGCCTGCCAAGCAGGCTGGCTGCTAGGGCTAGAGAGCCTATATGTCTTTAACCCCCTGCCACGTGGAGCGAAAGCTGACAGGCAGGTTTGCTATACAGGAGTCTAGACTCAAAACGCTGCAGCTGCATTTAGGACAGTAAATATGCTTCTTTTCCATTTTAAAAATCTTGCTTCTTGGTCAAAAATCTTTAGTTTGTAGGTGTAAAAGTTTATATCTAAGGTAGATTAATTTCAGTACTGTGTTTCTGTAGAAAAAGTTTTAAAATCAAAGATTGTGATGCATTCAGAGAATTTTTAGAATTGTTTAGGCTATCCTGAGTTTTTATTTCTTTCGTATAAGGTTGGGGATTGTTCTTTTAAGTTCTGTGAAAAGTTTTGCTATAATTTTAATGAGCATTTACATTAAAATCTGTACGTGAGTTCTGTGAGGAATGTTGCTATAATTTTTGATGGACATTTACACTGAATCCGTAAACTGCTTTCAGTGAAATTGTCATTTTTGCTATGTTTCTTCTGCTTTCACAAGAAAGTAGGGGATCTTTCAAGATTTAAAATTCTTATCCAACAAGTTTTTCTTTTGTACGGCCTGCTCTTGGGTGGGAGTCATAATGTTTCAGCTTGAGGTTCTTTCCTGCTACCAGGTGTGGCTTCAGGCTATATTTCTGAGACTCAGGCCTCTCACTAAATTTATCAAGGGCCAGAGTTATACTCTAAACAAGTGATAATGGTTAAAAATAAAAAACATTTCCGCCTTCACAGGCAGAGATGACAAGACCCAAAAACTTCTGTCCTGCTTGCTTGGAGTTACTCCGGGATGTTTTGTGGTGTTCGTGAATATTTGGGAGGATAATGTCTCATTTATCCTAGGTGTAAAAAAGATACACCTGGGTTATTTTCAGATAAAGTAGTTCTGCTGTGGGCATGGCAAAGCATGTGTCCTTGTGGTTTGGTTAAACAATTTTGTATTTAGGCCCAAAAGGGGTACTGCTAAGTTTTGAGGTAAATATTTGCCTAATTTTACATAATGGAGGTCCCTCACTGCTGGGGAGACTCTCACTCGGGTCTTGAGAGGGCGCGGCCCCCCCATGGCTCGCCAAAGACTGTCCTTGCTGAGGTCACACAGGGCCTTAGTTGGTGGGGGAGGAGTTCAACCCCCAGTGACCGGGGGAAAAGAATTTTTTTTTTTTTATGGTGAAAAAGTATATATTTAGAATTAGCCGGCTGGGCTCAGTTTAGATGATTCCGATCTTATTGGCAACATCCAGAGCATCATAATCAGGAGCCAATCGAACATACGCCTTCTTCTCTCCGTCGGGCCTTATGAGGGTGTTGACTTTGGCCACATCGATGTCATAGAGTTTCTTCACAGCCTGTTTGATCTGATGCTTGTTGGCCTTGACGTCCACAATGAACACAAGTGTGTTGTTGTCTTCTATCTTCTTCATTGCTGACTCAGTGGTCAGGGGGAATTTGATGATGGCATAGTGGTCAAGCTTGTTTCTCCTGGGCGCGCTCTTCCGGGGGTATTTAGGCTGCTTTCGTAGCCGCAGGGTCTTGGGCCGCCGAAAAGTGGGCGATGTGTGGATCTTCTTCTTTTTGTGGCTGTGGACGCCTTTCAGCACTGCTTTCTTGGCTTTCAAAGCCTTCGCTTTAGCTTCGGCTTTGGGAGGGATGGGAGCTTCCTTCTTCGCTTTCAGCGCCATCTTGACGAAAAGGGTGGAAAAAGAATTTTTGAGAAAATAGACCACAGCCCAGTGGTCCAGGAGGGTCATAAAAATTTCAAAAACCCAGTACTGGATGGTCACAGGGGCACGGCTCCCTGCCTCTCGGGACCACTCCCAAGGTCATAATCAGCTAGTTCCAGTTAGTACCTGCAGGGGAAAATTCCCTGTTTCTCAAGATGTGGTCTGGCTTTCTCGATTGCAGTTTCTCGGGATTGCTATCAGGATTGCAGTCTGGTTTTGTATTGAGTTAGTTCCTGGTGCAGGGTTGCTGAACAGGCTAGCCCTGGATTTTTGATTCTCCTCTTCCTGCTGGGGGAGCTGGAGAGATGGCTCAATGGTTAAGAGCATTGCCTGCTTTTCCAAAGGTCTGGAGTTCAATTCCCGGCAACCACGTGGTGGCTCATAACCATCTGGAATGAGGTCTGGTGCCCTCACAGGCCAGTCCTAGATTTTTGATTTTTCTCTTCCTGCTGGGAGAGTCTGGATTTGTTCAGGTCTTTCAATGCTGTGCCAGAGATGACTGTGCCAGTATGCACTTCCAACACCGGTCACCGCTCCCAGCGCCGCCGCTGCCGCCACAGGCTGCAACTCACTTCCAACGAGTTTTTTCCCTACCCACGTTTTCTTAAGCATAGGTTGTTAATAATAATTTTTACTCTTGGTCATTTTTACAAGGAGAAGGTAAAATCTCAGAGTTTTGATTTACATTTCTCTGACAGTTAAAGGATGTTGTATTCAAACATTTCTTAGGTGTCTCTCGGTCATTTTTGGGTTCGTTTGTTGAGTTTTTCAGTTTAGGTCTATAACAAATATTTTTATTGGATTAAATTTTTAATAACTAATTTCTTGAGTTCTTCATATATTTTTGGAATGGGTTTATAATAAGTAAAAATCTTTTCCCATTCTATAGCCTTGTTATACAGAAGGTTCTCAATTCAGGAGATATAATTTATGGTTTCTCACAATGTTTGTGCCACTGAGGCTATGTTTGAGACGTGGCAAAATGTACTTCAAAAATTTTTCTCTATGAGATTCAACAAAATTTTTATATTCTGAGGCCTTTGGCTCATTTAAACTTGAATTTAGTTCATGAAGATGGATATAGATCTATTTTCATTCTTCTACATGTTGGTGTCTAATGAGGCCAGCATTATTAGTTAAAATGCTTCATTTTTCCATTTTCCTATCTGCAAGGCAGACTTGCAACTTAAGAGGAGGATAGCTTACAAACTTTTGGTTGGATGTCCAACGGTTAAAGCCCTACTTATAATATTCTTATGGGAGACCTTGAGCCGCTAGGTAAAATTCTTACAAAAAACAGTTTCCAATAGAGAGCTTAAAACAGCTGCCTAACAGGTACTCAAGCAGGTAAACTATCAATCACAGGTAAAGTATACAATAATCAACAAATACAGTATATTAATTATAATTCAGCTATGGCAAGAATATGTATATTAAATGTAAAACTTAACTTATCCTACAACAGTTTTATAAAAAAAATGTTGTTCATGGCTAAACCTTCTCAGTTTTGCTAGTTAAGATATTAAACTCTTAATTTAGAACAGTAGCCTGTCTGGTACAAAAGGACAGGATAACATCTGAAAAATTAGTTTGATAGAATATTGACTATGATCAATGTTTCTTATACTAAACAATAGATTCATTGATAATTTTAAGATTGATTCCTGGACAATTGCCTTTGCTCAATTCAAAGGCCAAAACCAGTAATCTTTTCCCAGATCATTGCTACAATTCACACAACTATATTTTGCTAATGTTATAGCAAAAAAATCTCTTAAAGGATTTTATGCTAAAATTTTACAAATAGCTCTTCCAATGGAGGAACTGCATATATGGCTAATAATAAAAAAAAAATTGTGGAGCATAACAAGACTCCTTGAAAGCAGCTTATGAGAGTTGCAAGCAGATCCTGATACAAATGGATCTGGCATGATAACACCAAGCTGACCTTTGCTAAGGCAAGGTGGAAAAGCCCTTGCAATGCATTATGAAAAAACCCGACCTATATATATTTGGGGTCGAGGATGTGTTTATACTTTTTTCACAGAAAGAAAATAAAAGCTGGACCTGACTTCGAGGCTGCGGACATCCCACAGAGGACTTCCAGAGGCCACTGGAGAGGTCCTTAGTCCAGCCTTCCCTGCCCCCAAGGAGAAGAATGCCTGATAACAGAACCTGCTACACCACTCTGCAGGGTGTCATCCTGCCTCCAGAGTCCAGGGAGACCAGGCTGAGATAAGTGCCAGGATGTGCTTCAGATAGCTGAATCCAGCTCACCTCACCCAGGAATCCCACCTGCCCTGAAGCACAAATGCTGAGCTCCTTCTACAGTTTAAACTCTGGTTTGCTTTGAAGCTAAGATGCAGACTAAACATCAGACTGCTTTAATCTTTGGGACACAAAACTCATTTTAAATTAAAATATTAACCTCTCTTCACTTAAGAAGAGGGAAGATTGGGGGTTCCTGTCACTATTGCTCAGAAACTGGAACTGGTGGTATTTAGTAACAACAATGTATGTCATTGTACTCTTACTGCAATTGATCTAATGATATTTGTAACTGCTTAGATGTTGGGAAAGGTTTGACACATGCTGTAAAATGTTTGGGTTTAATGCATATGTTAAAAATTTTAGATTTAGATCCCTTTACACTACACTAATTTTTGGCAGACAGCACACATAATTTTAATGTGGAGTAGGCATTTAGGAAGGAGGATACCTTAGGCCAGACTAAAAGGTGAATACTGGGTTTGGAAAAAGCCCTTTCTTCTTGTCTGGAAGATGGAGTTATTGGTGCCCAAAATTATATCATTATATCTTTTGTTTGAGGAGTTCCTCACAGTTTTTCATTAATGATAGACTCAGGGGCCCAATGACGGGAGTTAGTGTGGATCCTCACCTGAATAGCACACCATACAGAGGCTGTAAAGGCCGGCTCAACATGGCATGGTGCCAGGTATGAGGAATGCTCTCCACATGGCCTAAGACAGGGTGCCCTGAGATCTGCTTACTTTAAGTCTTGCTAGATACCTTTTTGAGAAGCTCCAAGGAACTAATGCTAATCATAGGGCACGCCTCTGTTCCCAGGAGAGGTAAATTGCTTCACCATTCGAGAGGAGGGTCTCTACTTGTCCCAGTTCCTTCTCTTTTAAATCTGACACCAGGGTTGACTCTGACTTGGTGCCCTCCACTTAATAACTGCTTGCCTTTATATAAGAGAGGGGGAATATGTCAGGAGCCATTTCCCCCCTAAAAATCATTACAGGAACCATCACCCTAGGGAGTCTGCAGAGAACCTCACACCCATAATTATGTTCTATTGACAAAACCTGCCCCTCACCCAATTAACTTATCTGTTAGCGGAACCTGCCTCACATTCCAGCTATCCAGGGAACTAGGTGTGGCAACTTGTGACTCTTGGCCTACCTGACCGAGCTACATGACCGGGACCATGCGCATCTCGTGCCCTGCCCACCAAGTCCTCATGCAGGGCCTATATAAGCAGCAACCATGACCCTAATAAATGGAGGCTTTGACAAATCTGCTTGGCCTCCTTCTTCTGTCTTAGCTCATTCCCTTCCAGGTAGCACCCCTCTGAGACCCTGGAATAACTGATTGCAGCGTGGGTTACAACCCCTAGACTGAGTAACCCACCCAACGCAATCGACATCAGTATATAAATTGAAAGCCTTTTTAATCAAAATTCTTAAATACCAGAGCTACAGCCCGCAGTTTAACTATTTGAACTGAAGCGGGTTCTGTCTGTACCATGTATTCTTTGCCATTGACAACATGAGCAGCTTTTCCATTAGATGAGCCATCAATGAAAATCAACAAAGCATCCTTTAAGGGATTTTTTGCTATCATTTTAGGAAAAATGAATGAATGCTGTTGCGCAAACTGCAGTAACTGGTCATCTGGGAAAAGATTATTAATCTGACCTTGAAATTGAGCAAATGCAATCGCCCATGAGTCACTATTTTGAAATAACCATTTAATTTGCTGCTTAGTGTAAGGAACATTGATTACAGCCGGTTCTTTGTCAAAACATTTTCTAGATTTCATTCTGCTCTTCTGTGCTAAGCATGCTACTGCTTTAAAATAATGATTTAATACTTTTGCTGGTGATACAGGCAGATGCATCCATAAGAGTGGTCTGTTTTGCCATAAGACTGCTGGAGGAGTCAGCCTTGTAGGTAAAATACATGCTTGCCATGTCTGGCTGTAATCAATATAGCATATCTGCTGTTCCTGTATAGCCCGCTCTATCTGTGAGAGAGTCTGTCTGGCCGCTTCTGAAAGCTGCCTGCTAGAATTTGGATCACTGTCTCCTTTAAGTATCTCACTTAAAGGCTCAAGGTCTCCTGTAGGAAACCTCAAATAAGGTCTTAGCCATTGTATATTTTCTAATAGCCTTTGAAAGTCATTAAGAGTCTTTAAGTCATCCTTTCTGATTTCTATCTTTTGAGGCTTACTTTCTTTGGGGTATAACATATGACCTAGATATTGAAAAGGCGGGTGCCTCTGTACTTTCTCAGGAGCGATAACCAAACCTGTATGGCTTAGACACTGCTGTAACAATCCCTATGTCTCTAGTAAAGTATTTCATTTCTATGCGCCAACAAGATGTCGTCTGTGTAATGAATTGCATGCACCTGCGGAAATTGATTTCTAACTTCCGGTATAGCTTGGGCTATGAATTTTTGGCATAATGTAGCACTATTTAACATACCCTGGGGTAAGACATTCCATTGATACCTCCTCATTGGCTCTTTGAAATTAACTGAAGGAATGCTTTTAGCAAATCTT
Source organism: Alexandromys oeconomus (assembly GCA_963919705.1). Taxonomy (NCBI): domain Eukaryota; kingdom Metazoa; phylum Chordata; class Mammalia; order Rodentia; family Cricetidae; genus Alexandromys; species Alexandromys oeconomus. Next base: position 2,217 of record CAWTZB010000147.1, on the reverse strand, counting down.
TGACAGTCTTGTGGCACTAAATTGTATAAAAACGATCTTTTAGGTCTAAGATAATCTTATGCGTGTCTTTGGGAATGGCTGTCGGGAACAGCAATCCTGATTGTAATGCTCCCATTGGCTGCATGGTTGCATTAACCTCTCCTAAATCCTGAATTAATCTGCATTTTCCCGATTTTTTTTAATAACAAAAATTGGAGAGTTCCATGGAGAATTAGATGGTGAAATATGTCCACTATCCAGCTGTTTCTGCACTAACCGCTGCTCAGCTTGCAATGTTTTGTGTGTGTGTTAGAGGTCACTGACTAGCCCATACAGGCTCATCACTTTTTCATATTATCGGTTCTGCATGGAGTGCAGGTCTTTCAGTGACCTCTCCTAAAAATACCCTAATCCTGCTCTAGAAGGTCTACTGTCTGATACAACAGGCTCTACCTTTTCCTTATTATTTTTTCCTAGACCTTGATTAGGTAATAATCCTTGTTGAAACAGTAACAGCCGTGCTGGGAGAATATAAATATACTCCCATTTTGGACATGATATGTCTGCCCCATAAGTTCACAGGTAAATGGGGAATAATATACGGCTTAAAAGTTCCTTCATGTCCTTCCTTATCTTTTCAATGCAGTTCATTGCTACTTTGTTTAGGATTTCTAGTCTGACCGATTCCTTGTAACTGTGTAATAGTCTCTGTTTTTGGCCACTTAGAAGGCCAATGACTGGCGGTTATGACGGAAGTATCCGCGCCGGTATCCAGGAGGCCAGAAAACCTTTTTCCATTTATAAACAAAGTGAGTTCTGGTCTCTGAGGACCTATGGTCTGTGCCCAAAATGCATCAGACGAACCAAATTTGTCTTCTTTCTTTTCTTATTAAGACCTCAACATAAAAAACCAACAATACTTAACCTCATAGAAGAAAAGTTTTAGAATTAACACTTGAATGCACTGGTACAACTCTAACTCAGTGGCATACACATTGAGAGAAACAGTTACTAACTGAGATCTCTTGTACTGAGAAGCTTCTGTACAGCAAAGGACTTAATCAACATGACACAATAGCCTATACAATCGGAAAATATCTTCACCAATCACTAATCCACTTCAAAAACATACAAAGAACTCAGGATATTAGTCACCAAAAGAACAATTAATCCATTAACAATATATGCAACAGACCTAAGCTGAAAACTCTCAATAGATGAACTTAAAATGACTGAAAGACATTGAAAAATTGCTCAAATATAATATCCTTAACCACTGGAGAAACGCAAATCAAAACTCTGAGACTCCATCTTATTTATCTTTGCAACATGACCAAGATCAAAAACATTGCTCACAATTTATGTTTAAGAGAAACTCCTCCACTGCTGTCGAATTCTCAGAAAATTAGGCAACAAACCACCTCAGTAACTCAGCTATACCTCCTCTGGGCCTATACACAAAAGATGCTCAATGATGCCACAAGGACATGTGCTCAAACATGTTTATAGTAGAATTACTTTATCATATATAGAATCTGAAAACAACTCAAATGTATCTCTTCTACACATATCATAAATGAGATAGCCATAAATACCATTAATATCTTTGAGTAACTCTAATCACACAAATTGAAAACCTGTACAACAAGAACTTTATTCTGAAAGAAGAAATTTGAGTCATCAGAAAATGGAAAGATCTCCTATTTTCTTGTAAAGATAGCACCAACATAGCAAAATTGACAACGTTACTGAAAGCAATCTACAGATCTAATGCAAATGCCCATTAAACTTGTAATAAAATTTTTTAGACTTTGAAAAAACCATCCTCAACCTTATGAGAAAAGACAAAAACTCAGGATAGCCTAAACAATCTTAAAATCCTGTACAATCAAGGAACTTCCGAATGCATCACAATCTCTGACTTTAAACTTTACTACAGAGGCACAGTACAGTACATTGGATACGAATTCACTTGCCTACAAACAGCAGACTTTTGATGAAAAGGCAACAATGTGAAATGAAAAAGAAGCATTTTAACCTGTTTATTTCAGAGGCTATCTTAAATTAAACCTGTCCTTTTACTTTCTCTTGAACTGCGATGCACGGCACGGGGTAGGACATAGGCTCTCTTTGTCTGTTAGACTGCCTTCCTGAGCTCTGGTGGGCAGATTTTTAACTATCATTCTTATTTTAACTTGTAAATCATAAAATTAGGAGAATTTTTGAATCCTCTTGTCA
>CAWTZB010000146.1:0-23562 GCA_963919705.1 Alexandromys oeconomus | reverse complement strand
CAATCAACTAACTTAGTTACCTTACTCTACTATATATTACTTTCAACAAGTAACTCACCCTCCTTTATTCAACCATCTTTATCTTCCACACTATATTGGTATGTAAACTAGAGATCAGGGGGCAAAATTATGTGGATTAATACTAACATTTTAATACATGTGAATATTTCAGTATTTAAATTTTTTTATTGTTATTTACAATGTAATAAATGGTAGCTGCTAAAAATTACTGCTCATCTGTAATAGTCATATTTAGTTTTTTTAAAACCACACTAAAACTTGAGTAAATGATTCTTTATTGTTAATGCCCATTTATAAAGGGATTTGCTATTAGTGCTCTTCTATGAAACTTTTATCAGATTCCTTGGTTTTTAATTCATAAATGAGGAGACATACTTTATATTCAATCTCTTCTCAAGTGAAAGTTCAAATGTGGATTGGTTTCTTTTCCAAAATTGTGTGTATTTGTGAGAATATTGTGTTAGTTCTGCACCCTTAACAGGCTGAAGAAGTTTTATTATCATGGATAAAATTTGCTACTGTCAAACAGCAGAAAGCAGAAGGTGACTTAATATTCCAAGCAGAATTTATTTTTACTGGTCCACCCAGTCATTAAAAAAATACCATAGAATGATCTTTTCCTCTACCCCGATCTGCCCTAAGCCTACAAACTTCTCTGTTTCTATCCTGTGAAACTCCTGCAAGTCAGAAATAACACTGCTCAGAATTTCAACTGTGAATGGAAGTTTTGTGCAGTCCTAGTGGAAGGGGAGCTTGTCAAAAATAATATATTCTGAATATTCTGGAACATAGTGTCTAGCAGCTTTTCTAAATTGTCACAGAACTGATGACATGTGGTTGATTTTTTTTTTCAATAAATACCAAAGTTGCCAATGTCTTTCAAAAACCTGCACTTCCTTGAGTTTTGAGTTCAGTGTAGTGGGGGAGGTGGGTATAAGGAGGGGAGAAGGCATGGGCAGGAGGGGGAAATTGATAAACAGTGTTTTCTGTGAAATATTTAACTGTGACAGTTGATTTTCCTTTCATTTGGGATAGAACTAATCTGCTTTGAATTATATCTGAAAGTTTAATATTTATTAGCTTTGGACTGTAGAGATTTTGGAGGAAGTCATCCATAAGAATAAGTAGCAGAAGGATAATCTAAGCAAATTTGAATACAGAATAGAAGCATGAGCCCTTTCCATCTTTATGAAGAGGGTGTGTCTGTCTGTCTGCACAGGATGGAGGCTTCTTTCTTCTGTTTTATAAAAATTCCATTCTCATCACTTCCTGCCTCATTCTATTTACTTTGTAACTCTCACAGTTTCCCTTATCTGATATTGTTCGACTATAAATAATAATTATCAATAAACATTTCTTCCCCTCCTTTTTCTTTACTTTCAAGGATTCTTCAAATGTGTTTTTATCTCTTGTACTTTTGTATTGTCCCCTGGGTTTCTTATCCGCCTCATTATATAAACTCAACCTGTCTGTGCTTATAAAAACTAGTTATACTGAATACAGTATTATATTCCACAAAACCTGCCCTAGTTCTTGGTTTGTTGCCCAGATCATGGTCATCAGAGAAGAGGTATCAGAATAGGGAATTTGAATTATGTCATGAGTAACTCCTATCAAGCATGGAAAAAAAGGAAACTCCTTGAAAAAAATTGAAAAAGAAAGGAGCCCCAGATCAGTTATGTTTTGATGTTGTGTAGAAGAAGGAGGAGCACGCGAGCCAAACGGTAAAATTTCAGAAAAGAAAAGGATACAGAGAAAATATTCTTTTTTAAATTACGAATGCTTTGATGTTCTTTGAGAATCATAATTCAAAAATCAGAATTTTTCTCTCACTGTTAGTGGAATCTGTTTTTCTTGAAGATGGGGATACATGAAGTTCAGAAATGTGCTAATATTATATAATACTTTTTAAATTTTTCCTCTTTTGGACATTCTTGATTCCTTGGTACAACACCTCCAAAGTCCTAGAAGACATGTTTATTTTCCATGATTAATCTGAAAGTTTGGCCTCTCTTTAGGAAATATTTTTCTTGTATGCATCCAACCTGCCTTCATTATCTCTCAGTTGCACCATCTTGCTTTCACAGTTGCCATTTTTGTTAATTTCAATCTCTTGAGTATCACTTTTCATATTCAAATATTTATGACTGCTTTAAATACATACATACATTATTAGAAGTTTTGCAACAATCTAAACATTATACTGAATGCACACGAAATGAAGATAATGAGGAATACTGACACATACTCTTTGCCAACATTCTTCTGAGGATGTTTCTAAATATGAAGACATTGTCATCACAGATATCACAGATATGAGCAAGGTTACAGTTGAATAATGTAAACACTAGGACTGTTCTGTGGGTATATAGAAATGGTTTATTGAGTCTCAGCTCAATATTTTTCTATGGAGGTGAAAGTTGCTTTATTTTGTCGTAGATACTATTGATGATGTGCAAACCCAAACTGAATATACTGAAAATTCTTCTTCCTTACTAGGTGTTATAATTACTCTCTGAAATTTAATCTGTAATGAAGGTGAAGAAACAGAAAAAATTCAGAGAACTATGAAATATTATCCATTTCCCTCACCATGTGAAAGATTAAACTATTTTCTTATCAAATGTAGACAGATTTTTATTATGGTGTCATTGGTGGCGAACATATAAAGACATTTGCTTTATCTTATTGCTTGATATAAAGTTACAGCAAGTACTTACATAGTAAAATTAGTTGAACACTATTACTTACACAATATTCATTGTATTGGGTATTAATAATAAGTAAAACAGTATGATAATTAACTTGTCTGTCATCTGGATGATTTCTAGTTTTTCCTTAGATGTTTGTTTAGGATTATCATGATTGGTTTAATTAAATTAAGATATTCGTATCCAAGGTCACTGGGTGAACCTTTCAATGGAACAATATTAAGGAAGGTTCAGAGAGTTGAATAAAATCCTCAAGACCCACGACCTAGAAGAAGGTATTAAATGAGTACTTACCTGAGTGTGCTTATAAATTTCAATTTTCTCAATCTGATGTGACTATTATAAGCATTGAAAAGGTAACTAACACTACATTTTGAGTATTATGATGATAAAATTGTAACTATCATTGAACCATAGGTGATACTTTATATTAATTTTAAAGGTGTATCTGTTAGAGAAAAGACAATACGCATAAAATCCATTATTCTTACTAATCTAAAATTAAATTTTCAGACCTATTTTAATACTATAAACTGGTTTTATAACTATATTAAATCCTGTTGTATTAAAACAAGAAATAATAAATCATATTATTTCTTACCTCTTGGATAACAATTACAAATAAACCACATTTCAAAATTCTTTCTGTATTTGGATATCTAAGTTGCCTCATTATTCTTGGTATTCCAATTGATTTAGAATTGTTTGGATTTGATTCTTCAATAATTTAACATTAAACTATTATTTTAAATAATTCTCCAAATAGTCTTTTTAAATGTTTTATTTATATTCTACTTCAATACTTGCATAATTATAAAATAATAAAAAATGTTATTTTCTAGTTAGTGCTCATTCACATGGCTTTTTATATATCAACTATCTACTAATTGTTACTTTAGAATGGTATTATTAATTCTGGTGCTGCAGTATTAACACATCTTAATTGTGTTAATAAGAGACCCCAACCATAAAATTATTTTCTTGCTACTTCATAACTATAATTTTGCTACTGTTATGAGTTGTAATGCTGAAATATCTGTATTTTCCTCCAGTCTTAGGAAACCTCTGTGAATGATCATTTGATACCCCCCAACAGAGGACACAACTGAGAAATCTCTAAAAATAAAACCTTATAAAATGTTATTTCATACCTTAAATTAAATACCTATTTTAAATCCTACCCTTATACTTTGTAAAGGGCAAAATTAGTTAAGGAAATGTATTTTTACCTAGATTATTAGTTTATCAATATTAGGAGTTCATTATAATTATTAAAAAGCTAAGGATGAATTTATTCTGACAATTTTATTTTTATTTTTAACATTTTATTGATTTTACTTTGTTTTTTAAATTAAAAATAATTAAAAAAATTACTTTACATTCTAAACACAAAAACTTCACAATTTTTTAAAGTTTTTGAGAGATTAGTTTGATAATATGCATATGTAAGTTCTTCTCAAAGAAGACTGAAGCAAGAAATCAAAGTTCAAGGCCTTCTTATATTTCAGATAAAGCTCAAACTTGGGTTTGAATTTATCTTGAAGAAAACATGGTTTACAATTATATATTATATGTTTTTTATATTAAATATATTTATATATTATAATAACCCTAATATACATTTTATATATTATATATACATATGTTATATGTGTTTTATGTATATGTTATTTTATACTATAGCTCAGTATATATAACTGAGACATAGTTCAGTGATTGAGTTCTTAGATAGCATGTGTGCGATCACTGGGTTTTAAATCCCTCAATAAAAATTAGAAGAATAAATAACTCCATTAATAAATCAAAACCAAACCCCTTGAAGTAACAGAGTTAATATGAATTATATCTCTTTTAAATGTTGAAAAAGAATTGCGGGGCTGCGTCCCACACTAAAGCCACCACCCACCTAATGGCACCCATGTGAAAGTCATAAAACCTATTTTCTCACCAAACACACCTGGCCTGTTGGTTCCAGTTTCTTATTGGCTGACTCTTATAATATCTCCATTTCAATTGTGTCCTTACTGCTAAGCTTGTTAGGAAGGATCTTAACCTGCATCTGTCTGGGTGGGAGAATGGCATTCTCTACTACCTCTTTTCAGCATTCTCTTCTTCAACTCACCCTATCTAATTTTCTTCCTATGAAGCCGACAGTTTCTTTATTATTAATACCAACAATAAAATTACCCCCCCACCTCCATCATTTCCCCTTTTTATTAACTAAAAGAAGGCTTTAACTTTAACATGTAAATTACATATGTGTGTTATCAAGCAAGAATTACAGTTACAATATTTATATCTATTTTATCTCTTAATATAACTAAGATTTTCTGTTCTCTGTTCAATTCTTTAATTCCATCAAAACTCCAGATTATTTTATTACCTATCAAACAAAAATATACTCTAGAAATACAAACATCTGCCTGGACAGTCAACCCAAAGTTCGTCGGGGTACCATTGGGCACTCCATCTGGCCTACAGGCCCATGAGCACTCAGAACATTTCCATGAAGCAGGAAATTCCAGAGACAGTTCAGTCACTTTCTGCTGTGTCTGCAGAATTCTTAACTCTTTCATGAAGCAGGAACCCTAAAGACCATCTCACCTTTAAGCAAGTTCAGCAGTCCTCTCTGAGGATTCTCTGTGTCCAGACCATGCAATAGTCAGGCAAGAGCAGTTTCTTGCAAATGGCTATCAAACTCCATAGGATCCTCTTCGATGCCCATCTTCTTAGAAGTAAGACCAGATTGCTGCCAGGAGCAGGCGATGTCTCCTTGTCATGAAGAAGCCCTAAGTTATTTAAACATTTTAAATGCCATATTCTGCAGCCTTTGAAAGATATGAAGATTACCTATCTAGCAGAAAGATATCTCTATAGATCTAAAAATCTAACTATTTTACTAAGCTTCTACTATTATTGATATTATCCATTAACAACCTATATTTCTAATTATACATTACATTTTAAATGAACTACTGAATTACAATACCTTAATCAAGATCAGAAATACATATAACAAAATTACCTTAAATCCATACCAATGCAAATTATTCATATATCTATATCATATCCCCTTTAACTGTAAACGAACATTTTATAAACAATATTTGGGAACTGTAGCATTTTTTCTCAAACTGCTTCCTGCTGAATAGATGTTTCGTTAATTAGGTAGTTCAGTTATAACCTGTGTGTTAGTTTATATCAGTTGGCAGTGAGGCGAAGCATTTCTTTGAGGGTGTTCACAGCAACCTTTCAGGAGGACGTGGTCTATCTTTCATACCGGGATAGATGCAATCCACAGGTCACATCACTGTAAAAACAAAAGAAGGACTTTTCCAAAGCATCATAACTGTAGATCCAAAATTCTGAAGTCAAGATACCTTTAAAACATATGTGCAGGTTCAGATTAGCAGCCCATATAATAAATATCTCTCTCTGCCTCAATTACAGTCAAAAATTTTAAGAAAACACAATAATGTGCAAAAACCACCCTGTGAGATTTTTCCATTTTTGCGTGGCTTATTTTTTCTTTATTTCTCTTAATATATAACTACATTATAATACTCCTGTCTCTTTAAAAACTTTACCTTTATTTTAAGACATTAACTTTAATTTTATATTCCTTTTTCTTCTCTCTCCCAAGCTACGTACATTCATCCAACAGTGTCTGAATCTGTTTTGTTGTGAATCTGTATTTTTTTACTATGGAGCATTTTTTAAAATATGCTCAAACGCTTCTTAAAGTCTTAGGTTGCACCATGTACAGGTAATACGGTGCTGCCTGTATCATGCCCAGTGAACCAACTGCGCTGGTATTACAGTAATTACGGTAGTTCCTGCCTGAGTTCAGCACAGTTCAGCATCGAGCAGCTGCACCTTTCACCTCTATACATTTGATGCCCCTGAACCCACCACATTCACAGTTCCGGCACACAGCAGTCCACCTGTCATTTCTAGAGTTGGACTCCTGTTTACTTAGGTATTATTATATCCTTCTGGGAGTCTTTGATGAGTTGAAGAATGAATAGTTAGTTATAGTTTTTTCTTAGTTGATATAGATTATTGTAATTTTTATTTGATAACTGTTTTATTATATGTAATTTTGCTCATTAAGTTAAATCCTTTTTTTTTTTTTATTTAAACAGAAAAAGGGGGAAATGATGGAGGTGGGTCTTGTATCTTATCTGTTTGTATTTTCATTGGGTTAATAATAAAGAAACTGCCTCGGCCCTCATAGGACAGAAAATTCTTATGGTAGGTGGAGTAAACAGAAGAGAATGCTGGGAAAAGAAGCTTAGTCAAGAGAGTCGCCATGATGCTCCTGTCCAGACAGATGCAGGTTAAGATCCTCCCTGGTAAGCCAGCTCGTGGGCTACACAGAATATTAGAAATGGGTTAGAACAATGAAGTAGCCAATAAGAGGCTACAGATAACGGGCCAGGCAGTGTTTGAAAGAATACAGTTTCCGTGTAATTATTCCGGCATAAGCTAGCCATGTGGGATGGCCGGGTGCCGGGGACCGAGCCCTGCCGTCCTACTTCAACATGAAAAAATTAAGAATCATTAAAATTTAAGGTAAATAATTTGGCTTAGATCCCGGGAGAGTTAAAGTAATATTTTAGTTTTTCAAAAAACATTTCAGATGATATCTCAAAGATGTTTTGATTTGCATTTCCCCTGATTGCTAAGGAGGTTGAGCATAACCTTAAGTGTCCTTTGGCCATTGGAACTTCTTCTGTTGAGAATTCTCTGACCAGATCAGTGCCCCATTTTTTAATTGGGTTAATTAGCATTTTAAATTCTAGTTTCTTGAGTTCTTTATATATTTTGGAGATTAGACCTTTGTCTGTTCTGCGGGGTTGGTGAAGATCTTCTCCCAGTCAGTGGGTTGCCTTTTTGTCTTAGTGACAGTGTCCTTTGCTTTGCAGAAGCTTCTCCAGTTTCAGTAGGTCCCATTTATTCAATGTTGACCTTAATGTCTGTGCTGCTGGAGTTATACATAGGAAGCAGTCGCCTGTTGCCCATCTGTTGTAGGGATACTTCCCTGCCTCTCTTCTATCAGGTTCAGTGTTGTTCCAGATTGATATTGAGGTCTTTGATCAAGTTGGACTTGAGTTTTGTGCATGGTGATAGCATTATGGTTATTTTCATTCTTCTACAGGTTGACATCCAGTTGTGCCAGCACCATTTGTTGAAGATGCTTTCTTTCTTTATTGTATACTTTTAGCTCCTTTATCGAAAATCAGGTGTTCATAGGTTTGTGGGTTAAAATCCGGATCTTTCTATATGATTCCATTGGTCAACTTCTCTGTTTTTATGCCAATACCACACTGTTTTCATTACTGTAGCTCATAATAGAGTTTGAAGTCAGGGATGGTAATGCCTCCCGAAGTTCCTTTATTGTATAAGATTGTTTTGGCTATCCTGGGCTTTTTGTTTTTCCATATAAAGTTGATTATTGTCCCTCTCAAGATCTGTGAAGAAGATTTTGATGGGACCTTGATGTGGATTGCATTGAATCTATAAATTGCCTTTGGTAGAATTGCCATTTTTACTATGTTGATCCTCCCAATCCAAGAGCAAAGGGAGAATCCTTCCATTTCTGTGACTGCATCTCTTCCAATTTCTTTCTTCAATGCCTTAAAGTTCTTGTAAAATAGATCTTTCACTTCCTTGGTTAGAGTTACTCCAAGATATTTTATGCTGTTTTTGGCTACGGTGAAAGGTATGCTTCTCTGATTTCCCTCTCTGTTTCCTTTTATCCTTTGTGTATAGGAGGGCCTGATTTTTTAGAGTTGATCTTCATCTTGCACATTACTAAAGGTGTTTATCAGCAGTAGGAGTTCTTTGGGTAGTTTTGAGGGTCACTTTATGTACACTATCCTTATCATGCAAATAAATGAATGTTTTAACTTCTTTCTTTCCAATTCGAATCCCCTTGATCCCCTTAGTACTGCTTATTGCTATTGCTAAAACTTCAAAGCAATATAGATATCATCTTACACTTGTGAGAATGGCTAAATCCAAAAACACCAAATGATAGCCTTTGCTGGAGAGGTGGTGGAGGAATGGAGTACTTACATCCATTGCTAGGTGGGAATGCAAACTTGTGCAACCACTTTGGAAAGCAGTGTGGTGGTTTCTCAGGAAAAGCGGGATCAACCTACCCCTGGACCCAGCAATGCCACTCTTTGGGAATATACCCCAGAGATGCCCAATGTATGACAAGGGCATTTGTTCAACTATGTTCCTTAGCAGCGACTATTTGTAATACATGAACCACGAAACAACCCTAGATGTTCTTTCAATGGAAGAATGGATGAATAAAGTGTGGAATATTTGCTACATTAGAAATACTACTCTAGCGGTAAAAAACAATGACTTCCGAATTTTTGCATGCAAATGGATGGAAATAGAAAACACTATCCTGAGTGAGGTAACCCAGACCCAAAAAGATGAACATGGGATGTACTCACCCATGATTGGGTTTCTAGAGATAACAAAAGGTCAGTGAGTCCAACAATTTGATATCCTAAAGAAGCTAAATAAGAAGGTGATCCCAAAGAAAAACATATAGCTATCCTCCTGATTATGGGAAGTAGACAAGATTGCCGGGCAAAAATTGGGATCTTGGAGGTGGGGTGGGAGGGGGGTTCAGGGGAGATGGGGAGAGAAAAGTGAGAAGGGGAGGGTGGGGGGAACTTTGGAAACGGGTATGATTGGGATTAAGCAAGGTTGGATAGGGGCAGGGAAGCACATATCTTAATTAAGGGAGCCGTCTTAGGGTTGCTTAAGACTTGGACCTAGAGGGGCTCCCAGGAATTGCCCAGCACGATGTCCCCAGTTAGTTCCTGGGGCAGCTGAGGACAAGGGAACCTAAATGACCTATTCTATAGCCATACTGATGAATATCTTGCATATCACCATAGAACCTTCATCTGGCGATGGATGGAGATAGAGACAGAGACCCAATTTTGCTGGAGCCTGGACTGAAGCTCCCAAGTCCCCAATGAGGAACAGAAGGAGGGAGAATATGAGCAAAGAAGTCAGGACTACAAGGGGTGCACCACCCACGGAGACACTGGGGCTGATCATTGGGAGCACCTCACCAAGGCCAGCTGGACTGTGACTGAAAAAGCAAGGGATAAAACTGGACTCTCGAACATGGCGAACAATGAGGGCTGGGAAGCCAAGGACAATGGCACGGGGTTTTGATCCTACTTTGTGTGGCTTTGTGGGAGTCTAACCAGTTTGTGATGTTCCCTTCCTAGAACTGGATGCAGGGGGAGGACCTTGGACTTTCCACAGGGCAGGGAACCCTGACTGCTCTTCAGACGGGAGGGGGAGAGGAGTGGGGGGAGTGGGAGAAGGGGTGGGAGGAGGGGCAGGGAAAAGGGAGACGAGGAGGGAAATGAGAGGCGGGGAGGCGGAAATTTTTTTTTCAACAAAAAAAATTATATTACAAAAAAGAAAACATATTCATTTTCCAGTTTGTTTGAGACAAAAATGGACATTTTTAACATGAAAATGATTGGAGATTTGAATAACTGTCAATTAATCTATATATCCTTTCATGGAAATAATAAATAGAAACCTCATTACCAGTATCTAACCGTGTCTGATTCTAACGAGAAAAATATTTTCATAACCCCTTCATCTGCTAATTCCAGCACGTCAGCAAATACACTTGAGAAAAGTATACCATTAAGTATAAAATTCTTGCAAGAATCATAAAAAGGGACACATGATGTTTCTTCTGATATAAGTGACTTTGTGCTCTATAAAGATTGGATGATTTAAGAAAGTGTAGCTATATAAATGTGATTTAAGAATACAGAGTATTAGGTTTTTATGAAAGCTTACACCCCCATTCAATAACTTATTTTTAATATTCAAAAAAAATTTTAACTTTGTTGTAAAAATTGAAAAAAATATAAAAAAATCACTTATCCAGATTAACCAGACATAAACTACTTGAAGTGACCTTCTTAAAACTGCATAGCCATTGAAGCTGTGGAGCTCATGTTGTATTTAACATTTTCACTATCAATTTCTTTTTTTGTACTTTTTCGCCACCTAATCCAAAATTCATGACAGAGTTAGAAATGGAACAATTACCTTTGCTTTTTCTCTCTTGTGCGTTTGTTTTGCAAACTCTCAATCACTGATGTTGTTAATTAATAGCCATTAAGATCTTATTAAGAGTTCTGGGACCCTACTCCCAGTCTCAAAACACAGAGAGGTGATTAGTCTTACTGAAAACTTGATCTGACATGTTTTATTCAGATACTCATAGGAGACATGCCCTTTCCTAAACAGAGGAGGATGAGATTGGGAGTGGCCGGAGAAACTGGGAGGAGAGGAGTTAGTGGAAACTAAGGCTAGGCTGTAAAATAAATAAATGATGTGGGAGTGATTTCTTATTAATAAAGAAACTGCCGAAGCCCCCTTGATAGGCCAACCCTTAGGTGGGTGGAGTAAACAGAAGAGGATGCTGGGAAAAAGAAGCTGGGTCAGAGAGTGGCCATGATTCTCCCGCTCCAGACAGACGCAGGTTAAGATCCTCCCTGGTAAGCCAGCTCGTGGGCTACATAGAATATTAGAAATGGGTTAAAACAATGTATGTAAAGAGCTAGCCAATAAGAGGCTCCATATAACGGGCCCAGGCAGTGTTTAAAAAAAATCTTTCCCTGTAATTATTTCGGGGGCATAAGCTAGCCATTAAGCGTGCCGGGTGCCAGGGATGCAGCCCTTGCCACTCCTATTTCAACAAATAAACAAGCAAATGATAGATAGATAGATAGATAGATAGATAGATAGATAGATAGATAGATAGATAGATAGATAGATAGATGTTAAATAATTCAAAATGGTTTAGGAAAGGATTGGCTATAAAAGAGTAAGTGCAACTGACAGTAGTGACTGAGAACTGTTTATGAGCTTATTCTGGGAAGTGCAAGGACACTATCAGGATCTGTTGAATAACAAACCTCAAAGAGTTAACTTTATTATTCTAATACTAAAAGAAACTACCAGCAGTATCTGAAAAACACAACAGAAAGTGAAAATTATAGTGAATCAACATGACCATAATAGAAATAAACTGACGCTTAACCTCCCTAGAGCTGATAAAGAAGGAAAATGTTGTAAGCAAAATTCTTAGCACAGTGTTTTGAGTTGATGTTTAAGGCTGAAGACAAAGAAATGAACTGTTTATATGCACTATATATAGCTATAATAACTCGTTCCTACAAAAAATAAGTTTTCAGAATCATAGGAATAAATTTATGTTATAATGGGGTCTGAGAAAGAAAGATATACAAAATGGGTGAGATTACGCTTCTTGGCTTTGGAGCAAATAGATATAAAAATGTAAAAAGGGAAATTCTCAAATGCAGTCTTTGGTGTTGGGTTAGAGCTGAAGGTTCTTGGTATGATTATAATTGAATGTTGTAGTATAAATATCTATAACATACATAAAGAAATATAATATGAAGGTATATATGGTTCAGTATAAATATACATGTCTAACTGTTCCTATGGACAGCTTAGAAGCAGGGAAGTTTGAATGATACAACCAGAATTTGCTGAACGAGGCACATGAAAATCAGCTGATTTACAATGTACAGCAGACAGCAGAGAACACCAGACCCACAGTAACTACCCAGGTAGGCAGCTAAAGCAAATAAAACTGATTTTCCTCTTGTGCAATGCCTTTAAGACAGGCTTGCTTCTTTTCGTTACTAGTACCAGAATCTCCAAGCCAACTGTTCCCTGCCAAGTCCCCAAAGGCCAAGACTTGAGTAATGCTAGCTTATTCCATTTTTTAATAAAATATCAATCTGAAGAGAACAAATAGTCACCTTTAATCTTGTTACATAGAGTAGCATTTCATAGCACACCTGTCAAGAGCTGCTCCATGCCAAGCCTAATTGACAGAGGATATCCTCTTACTTTCTTCTGTAATACGAAGATTTCCCTTTCACCTCTCTGCCTTGGATCTCTCAGCCCAAGCCTAAAAAGGAAGTATTTCTTAATGTTCCCGAAACCACAGAATAGTCTTCTCATTTTCTACTAGAAACAGCCCATACACTCACAACCTAGATCCTGGCTTCTAGATATAATTTTCTGAGTCAGAGCTCTTTGCAGAAAGCAAACTCATTTCAAAATCTTAAAGTGGGGAACTACAAATAAAGATGAGCTTCAGAGTTTCTTACAAGCCCTAAAAATAAGGAAGTACTGATGGGCCAGCAGGAAAGAAGAGCGGAGGAAAAGAGGAAGAGGAGAAGGAAGAATGATAAATAGTGAATTGACGACTTAGCTTTTAAAGTGAGGAAAAGTCCTATTATAACAAGAAGAAAATAATGATAAAATATGTCTGGAAAATATAGCAGGGATAACCACTGACCCTAGTTATAGAAATAAATGCTTGATAGGAAAAATAGATGGTCTGGGTGTCATTTATACTTCAAGAACAGATTCAAGTTAGTAAAAACCAAAGAAGTGTCATAGAAATCAAATGGCACATTGGACCACAGGAGTAAGTAACAGCAACACGCAAAGCTCAGGTGAAACGATGGAAAACAATCAATGCACATGACACTCACAGCCCCGAGTACCACTCATAATGAAGCTATGCAATACCATGGAACAAAAAACATTTCTTCTCGCTAGAAGATTTAATTATTCTGGACCCATAAATTTACTCCCAAATCTAGTAAGGGCACATTAGTGATTAACTTCTAAATAAAATAAAATACAAATATGTAGATAATTGGAGAAATGACTCAGCAATTAAGAGCCCTGCTTTCTCTTAGGAGAAGTAAGCCCTGATCTTAGTTTTCAACATGTCTGGGAATCTTAAAGCAATTCCATTCACAAAACTTGAAGTTATCCTTATGTTTCCTTTGGGTTGAATTATTCAGAGCTCAATAAGGTTAAATTTCCACTCAAAATGTAAACATTGCTTGAAGGGCACAGTTTTAATTAGCTCAATTCTAATTTTAACTGCACTAGCACATGAAAAAATGTTTCAATTATAAATAAACCCTCTCTAGTTTCTTACCATATGGCAAAAACAAACCAATGTGACACTGCATCCTTCCCTTCACATCCTACATAGGCAGCATCTATACATTGTCACACAGTAATTGTAACCTTAGAGATCCTGTAAATAGCTTTGTCCTTACAAATATCTGTATTTCTTTTAAGCAGATAAATACGCTAGATTCTGTGAAATGAAGGGAAACATAATTGTTTTATAATCCATGTGAGAGTTTAAGCTCGGGTAGAATTTTTTGTACTATATTACAATTCAAACGCCTCAGACTTTGTAAAGGAATCGCAGCACTAGTATTACAAAATTTCCACCAATAAGTTTGTAAGAGAAAAGAAAATTTTAAAGACTGGAGAGAAAATAACCATTGGGCTCTTAGAACTTTACCTGTATATTTTCAGAGAATGAAATAATGTCAAAAGCAATTATTTTTTTTGCTGTTTTTATACAATTTCAAGTTCAAACCCAATTTCATTTTATTTTAGAGGCTACTAAAAACTTCCCCCGGAAATAAATTTAATTTTTTATTCCCTCTAAAGTTGAAGCTAATATGAATAAAATGATCAAAAGAACAAAAAAGATCTCTCACTCATATACATACATACATTACTATTGAGGAAGTTTAAAAATTTTTTAATAAAAATGTAATGATATGTATTTCTCCCCTTTCCTTTCCTCTCAAACTTTCCCTATGTTTTAATTCCTGACTCCTTTCAAATTCATGTTTTCTTTTTCTTTAATTGTTATTGATAGAATATATGTGCATCGAATTCTGTGAACACAACCTGTTGTGTCTGATTAGTTGCGCATCTATATGATTTTAGGGCTGATGACCGAGATGTGATCGTCAGTTAAGGGCCATCCTTGGAGGAGCCTATGTCTCTATCTCTTGACTGCTTCTCCAGTTTCCAGCAGCTCTTTGTCTAGGGTTCAAAGCCTTTCAAGATCTCCTTCCGCTATTAGCATATATCTAATGGAGTTCTGATGTGGAATTCCGTTCTGTATGCTATGAATATGTTTTATTACCATTGGTTATTAAAGAAGCTGTTTTAGCTAGTGGCTTAGCAGAGTAAAGCCAGGCAGGAAAACCAAACAGAGATGAGAAAGTAGGTAGGAGTCAGAGAGAGACACCTCCGTAGCTACCAAAGGAGAAAGTTGCCAGCTGCCAGCCAGAGTCTTATTATAGGCCACAGCCTTGTGGAGATTCATAGATTAATAGAAATGGGTTAATTTAAGATGTAGAGTTAGCTAGAAATGTCATAAGTTCTTGGCCAAACAGCTGTAATTAACATACATTTCTATGTTATTGTTCTGGTCGGGAAGTGGCCAGGAAACAAACAAGCAGTGTCTGCCTACAGAGTTCTTATCCAGGTCTTCTTTAGGCAAACATATTGGAGAGATACCATGGGCAAATCCTGTTGTTTTTATGAGAGTCAATTCCACAGCAGATTTCCCTAGTCCACTGGCTCTTACAGTCTTTCCATCTCCTCTTCTGCAACTGTTATTGAGTGTTAGGTGGAAGAAATATAATGTGTTGTAGATGCAGCCATTGGGCTGAGTACCACATAATCATTATTTTCTACATTCTGACCATTTGTTCTTTGTGCTGGTCACCATCTACTGCAAGGGAGAAGCTTCTATAATGAGTATACAAACTACTTATCTTGGGTATAAACATTAGGCATTTAACATGTAGTTAGTGAGTATCCTGGTTTTAGTAAAGCAGCAGTAGTAGGCTTTCTTCTAAGATATATGTCTTCTCAGCTTTCGGTGTTTGACTAGGTTTCTAGGACCAGGCAAGATTTCTTTTCTATTGAGTGGGCTTTGAGTCCAATTAGACAGATTGTGATTGTTGCCAAGATATGAGTGTAACTACTGTATCCATAGTGATTTTTTGCCATGTTGCTCATTACTGAGGTTCATGGGTCTCAGATCTGGATAGTACTATTGGCTCCTTCTCTTTCCTGGTGGCTGCCCATTGTACTATCTGGCACAATGAAAGCTAGTTGTTGGAGAGGAGGTTTTCAGGTCAGATCCAGCTGAGATCCCAAGTCTGTCAAAATAAGATTTCTTCAGCTCTTCAGCAACAGCAGACTTGGCTTCTCACCTATGGGAGGCACAGAGAGCATCAGCAGCAGTGTGGCTTGTTTTGGGAGACTCTTAGACTCCCTAAAATAACTTAATAATGGATTTTAATGGTTGGTACTGGGAATTTTTGTTATGGACTATGACTTAAAGGACATTGTCACCTAAAAGATATTATACCTTCATATGTATACATGTGTATATATATATATTTGGTAGAAATGTATAAAAAATCTAAAAAGGCTTCCTAGCAGTTTTAAAATAAGCATGCTTTCAATACAATAAGTAATGATGTCAGTTTGTTCTGTTTAATTCACTTGCTTGATAGGGGTTGGAGGAAAAAAGTTGAAAAACTTAACAGAGGTTATTTATTCACCTTTGAACCCATTTTGTCTCTATAGTCACAAATAAGTAGTCAGGACTTTAAACAGCCATGAGCTGCTAAGTGCTAGTCACACAAGGAAACAAACATAAAAAAAAAAAAAAAACAGAAACATCATGGAGCTAAGGATCAAAAAAATCAATACTACCCAAACTATCAAGAAAATGAAAAACTGGCTTTATGCTAGTAAATGTAATGAGACTAAAATGACATGGTGCCGGGGTACTAAAGAGAGGCAGTAAAACTGCATGGCTTCTTTTAATGAAAACAACAAACTTACAGGTTGGTAGACTTGTGCATGGGTTTAGATAAGGGAGATACTGTAAGTGACTGGTCCATAGAAGGAGACTTGCAGGGTGTTTTTTTGCTTTGGTTTGTTTCGTTTTGTTTTTGTTTTTAAAAGATATTTATTTATTAATGTATACACTATTCTGTCTGTGTAAAAGGTCTGTGTGCTGGTGTGAAGAGGGCTCCAGACCTCATTACAGATGGTTCTGAGCCAGGAATTGAACTCAGGACCTTTTGGAAGGCAGGCAATGCTCTTAGCCACTGAGCTATCTCTCCAGCCCACTATGCAGTTTTTTCATCCTGAGTGATGAGTAGCGATTCAAACAGTGGAAGTAGGTTAAGAAGAGAGACTTCAGCAAAAGTGCTATTACACAGAAGCAGATCATGGTATGCTTCAAAATAACTTGAAATACCTATTAGGAAAGGTAATTTTACAGCTCTACCCAGATTTCTATTGCTATTTGATGTAATATACTTTCTACATTTCAGATCGGTATAATAATGCTTACTCAACACCCCCTGATTCTTTCGATCTTATCCTTTCCACAGAAAGCCTAATGCAGATCAAATTGGAGAAATTGGAGAATCATACAGGATGGAGTACAGTGATGGAATGCTCTGTGGTCTAAGTTTCTACCTGTGCATCATTAAGGTAGTGCTTTCCTATGATAAAATGTCTGTCCCTTTACATTATGCTCATGTCCTCTTTCTGTAAAGAGATTGAGTTGACTTAAAACCTATTTTCTATTTTGTTTGTACTGCTGGTATATGCTCATTCATTTCACATCTTTTAAATGGGTTTTTCAATTTGCACTTGTTTGAGTTTATGTTTTATCATGACAGGGGCTGGTTGTGGTATTTATTTGGCTATCAAAGGGGGCTATGATGATGTGTGTTTGCTAAAAATAAGAAATTTCTAAGAAGCCATGCATGTATTCTGATTATGTGCTAATGTATTTTGGCAGATTATTTTTTATCAGATAGCATTTTTGTAAAGAGCCAGCTAAGTACATGCACATATCAAGTAATCTTTATTCTTGTAGAATTTTTCCTATTCTGCCTTTAAAATTAGTTTATTCTTTTTCTTAGACATTTATATAGACAGTTTGGTATATTCTTTTGGTAGAATAAATCACATTATTTTTATTTTTGTCCTTTATTCTTAATATAACACATTTCTAAAATATGAATGTGAGTTCACCAGCATGCTTAAAATTATATATATATATATATATATATATATATATATATATTGTCATACACACACACACGTGTTGTGTGTGTGTGTGTGTGTGTGTAGCCTTATTTCTACTATAGACTTTATTTCTGCCATTTACATGATGGTGTAAAAATGGACTTACAGGTACAGTGACAACAAATTATCACTGTGGGAAATGCTTTACAGCATAACTTTTAGCTAAAAGCATCCAAAACTTCTATTTGTGAAGTAGCATTAAAAGGGCTTTGAGATGTGTATTCATTATCAACCTTACAGTAATTAGAATCACCTGGAAGATGGGTTCTATGGTGATATGTCAATAAGGATGATCTTTGTTATATTTAGCTGGGATAGGGAAGATCTGGCACTGAGAAAGTTTGAATGAGAATGACCCCTGAATGCTCAGATGCTAAAATATTTGATTCCCAGTTAGTAGCACTCTCTCAGGGTAATTAAAGCCGAGTGTGGCCTTGACAGAGAAAGTATGTCACTGGAGGTAGACTTTGAAGTTTTAAAGGATGCACCATTTCCAGTTCTTCTCTCTATGCTTCATGCTTGTTCTTAAAATATGAGCTTTCAGCTTGCTGCTCCAACTTCTATGCCTACAGCCATGCCTGCCATGTCCCTGGGATGATGATGGACTGTTAGACCTCTGGGACCATAAGCCCAAATAAATCTCCCCTTTCTATAGTGTTTCCTTGCTAGGTGATGTTTTATTTTCAGCAATAGAGAAGTTATACAGCATCTGATTTATGGCTGTACCATTCTCTGGACAGAGGATCCTAGGCTGCAGATGTGAAGAGAGAGGGCTGAGCAGTGACATGCATGTATTAATTGCCGTTTTCTTCAGATGGCCTGTAATGGAGGACAAGCTGTTGTCAGTTCTGGTTGCCTTGACCTGGTCACCATGATGGAAGTGTAACTTGATCTCAGAGCTAAAATACACCCTTCTTTAATTTAAGAGTAAAGCCACAAGGAAAGAAACTCACACAGGCTCTAAAAGCATTGCATGAAGAATCAGAGTAACTCAATGCTAAATATATGCAAAGATGCAGTGACTCGTAATCTATTTCACTACTCACCTATACAAACATTGGCCAAGGGTCACTCTAACCCTACCTACATGAAGTGTAGAAATATTTGTAGCAATAGTGCTTACACAGGAATCATTGTATTCAATGAGATGAAGAAATATATGTAACATGAATGTGTCAAAGCTAAAACAACAAATAATCGAGTTAAGCAACACCTACATTGAATAAACTGTAATGAAAATGGAAAAGAGTCTGGCTCTCTGAAACTAGACCCTATCAAAAACATTTGTTCCTTCTTTTGACTCTGCCTATACTTTTTTGACATATGAAGGAATAAGAATGTAAAGAAGTGACTTATGAAATTCAAACAAGTGGCAATTCAAACTGCTGTTCAGTTCTTTCACACCAAGAAAGCATTTACTGTTGTATTTAAAAGATGAGAGAAAATGCATACATATTATCTTTACATTAGGCTTTATAATGGTTATAGAACTTTACAAGTAATTTCCAGTGGTTGGAAAATGAAGAATTCATGCTCAGTGAACTGCTTAGTGTTTCAGGAAAAGTATTATCACTAGAGCAATTTAAGGTTAATACCCAAATTCTTCAAGTTTGGAAAAAGAGGTTGGGATTGGTTGCTGTATGTAGGTATATATTATCTATTAGCAGTGTTCTACTTTACTGTGTTAATTGATATTTTTTACTTAGTCATTATATATGGTTCGTAGCTTAGAATTATCTTTCTTTTATAGTTTATATTTACTATACCCACCATAGCCTCTTTTTTCCTCTATCCATGAAAAGCTTCTAAGCAGCCTTTACACAATCACAATAATCATAGTGTTATGATAATTCTCTGTTTTTGAGTTTGTTTGTTTAGGAGTTTGTTTTGCTGACTTGATGGTGGATGATTTTTTTTTTTTTGATGTGTTCTTGTTTTGGTTTGCCAGTATTTTATTGGAGTATGTTTTGCATCTGTATTCATGAGTGAGAATGGTCTGTAGTTCTCTTTCTTGCAGAGTCTTTGTGTGGTTTCAGTATCAGAGTAACTGTCAGCCTCTATAAAAAGTATATTTGGTAATGTTGTTTCTGTTTCTACTATGTGAAACAATGTGAGAAGTATAGGTATTAGCTCTTCTTTGCAATTATCATAGAATTCTGCACTGAAATTATCCGGTCCTGGGCTTCTTATGGTTGAGAGGCAGTTGATGACTGTATTTATTTTTGCAGTTTATATATAGCTTTTTAAAATTGTTCACCCGATCTTGATTTAATTTTGGTATGTTTTACCTATCCAGAAAAATTGTCCATTTCTTTTAGATTTTAGAATTTTTTGGAGTACAGGTTTTTGTAGTATGAACTACAATTCGATTTCCTCGTGTTGCAGCCTCTGCATTTCTTGTAGGTAACACCTACAGCTGACAAGAGTCTACAGTAATATGGCAAGATACATCACTTTAAAATATCAGCAGCCTTCCTATATACGAATGATAAAGAAGTTGGAGAAAGAAATCAGAGAAACATCGCCTCACAATAAACTTCTCACAAATAACAGAGGAGCCCAGTTAGAACTAACAAAGAAGTGAAAGACCTGTTTGACAAGAACTTTAAGTCTTTGAAGAAAGAAATTGAAGAAGATACCAGAAAAATGGAAGATTCTCCATGCTCTTGGATATGTAGGATCAACATAGTAAAAATGGTGGTCTTATCAGCAGCAATAAATAGATTCAATGCAATCCTGATAAAAATCACAACATAAATCTTTACAGACCTTGAAAGAAAATACTCAACTTCAAGTATGGAAAAGCAAAAATCGCTGGATAGCCAAACATTCCTGTCCAACAAAAAGAACTTCCAGAGGCATCACCACTGATGTCAAGCTCAATTATAGAGCTTAGCTGGAAACCTACTGTTTATAACATAAAAACAGACAGGTTGGACCAATTAGAATAAAATTAAAGACCAAGTAACACCCCTTTATGATAAAGGTGAGAATAGGATACAAGGGTCATACCTAAATATAATAAATGCTACCTACAGCAAACCACAAGCTAACATTAAATTAAATGGAGAAAAACCAAAGCCATCCACTGTAAATCAGGAACAAGACAAGGATGTCCACTCTCTCCATACCTCTTCAATAGTGCTTTGAAGTTCTAGTAAGAAGTTAGCAAGACAACATAAGGAGATATCTGTATTGGAAAGGAAGAAGCGGGCTTTCTCAAGTATTTGCAGATGATATGATAGTGTACATGTTTGACCAAAACCCACCAGAACTCCTACAGCCTTGATAAGCACCTTTTAGTAGCGTGGCTGGATACAAGATCAACCTAAAAAATCAGTTGCCTTCTTATACACTAAGGATAAGGAAACAGAGAGGGAAATCAGAGTAGAAGACATCACCTTTCACTGATAAGCCACAAAGAGCATGTAAAATATCTTGGGTAACCCTGACCAAGGAAGTGAAAGACGTTTCAAGAACTTTAAGTCTTTTGAAGAAAGAAATAGTAGAGGACACCAGAAAATGGAAGGATCTCCTTTGCTCTTGGATTGGGAGGATCAACATAGTAAAAATGGCAATTTTACCAAAGCAATCTATAGATTCAATGCAATCCCCTATCAAATCCCATCAAAATTCTTTGCAGATCTGAGGCATACAATCAACTATATGGAAAACAAAAACCCAGGATAGCCAAAACAATCTTATACAATAAAGGAACGCCTAGTGCATAACCACCCCTGACTTCAAACTCTATTACAGAGCTACAGTATTGAAAACAGCTTGAGGCTGCATAAAAACAGGAGTCAGACAATGGAATCACAAGAAGACCCTGACTTTAACCCACAAACCAATGAACACCTTGTAGATTCAAGTAAAAGTATACAATGGAAAAAAGAGAGATTCTTCAACAAATTAAAGGGTAAAACTGGATGTCAATCTGTAGAAGAATGAAAATAGACCCATATCTATCACCATGCACAAAAACTCAAGTCCACACACCTATGAACACCTGATTTCTGATAAAGATAAAATTATAAATAAAAGAAAACATATTAACAAATAGTACTCTCATAAATGGATGTCAACATGTACACGAATTAAAAATAGATCACATCTGTTCCAAAGATGCACAAATAAGTCCCAAGTGATTAGAGACCTGTCATAATCCGACCATACTAAACCAGATAGAAGAGAAAATTGAAGTAGCCTTCAGCGCATGCACAGGGAGACCACCTCCTAAATACAGTCAGCCAGTAGCATATACACTGAGAGCAACAATCAATAAATAGGACTCCTAGAACTGAGAAATTTTGTAAAGTAATTGGACCATGCATTACACAAAAAGGCAGCCTAATTAGTGGGAAAAATTTTTCAGCAACCTATATCAGATGGAGAACTGATCTCAAAAATACATAAATAATCCAAGAAATTAGATATCAAAATTCCAAATAATCCAATTTAAACATAGGGTACAGAACTAAACAAAGAATTCCAACAGTAGAATCTCAAATGCAGCCAAAAGACATCAAACGCTCAACATCCTTAGCCATCAGGAAATGCAAAATCAACTCTGAGATACCATCTAATGATAGCCTTATACTGGAGAGTAAGTTGAATAAGGGGAACACTCATTGCTAGTGGGAATGCAAACTTGTACAACCACTCTGGAAGTTAGTATGGCTTCTCAAAAATTAAAAATCAACCTTCCTCAGGACACAGCAATACCACACTCTAAGGGCATATACCCAAAAGATACTCAATTATACTACAAGGAGATTTGTTTAGCTATGTTTATAGCAGCACTATTTGTAATAGCCAGAAACTGGAAGCAACCTAGATGCCCTACAAACAAAGAATGGACAAAGAAAATGTAGCACATTTACACATTAGAGTACTGCTCAGTGGTTAAAAAAATGGCATCTTTGAAATTTTCATGAAAATGAATGAAACTAGAAAACACATTCTGAGTGAAGCAACCTGCATCCAGAAAGTAGAACATGATATGTACTCACTCATAAGTGAATACTAGCTGTAAAACAAATGATGTTGAGCCTATAGTTCATGATCCTAGAGGCAAAAAGCAGTTCGCAAAAACCCCAGAAATGTGGACATGTTCAGATGTCCCCTGGAAAGGAAAAATAGACAAGATTTGCCCATGCTCAAGTGACAGGTGCAGGTGTTGTGGGGATAATAAATGCAAAGAGTGATCAGAAAAAGGTATATTTTTATGAGGTGTCCTGGGTTCAGGTGCGTTGTCACCAGATGGAGAAAGGACAGAGAGCAAGGAAACAGAGATGTTTTGATTTAGAGGAGCCACAAGATCTCAGCAAGAAACCTGGCACTCGAGAATTCCCAGGAATCCACAAGGATGACCTGAGCATGGGGGAGAGATGGGTGCCTGAATTAACCTTGCCCAGTAGTCAGATTGATGAATATCTTAAATGTCACCATATAGAACCTCCATCCAGTAACTGAGGAAACAGAGTCAGAGATTCATAGTGGAGCACTGAATTGAAGCTTCCAAAGTACAGTTGAAGAGTGGGATGAGAATATGAGTGCTTTTGTCAAAGTCCATGATGGGGGATACCCACTGAAATAATTTACCTGAGCTAAAGGGAGCTCACCAACTCTAGCCAGACAGAAAGGAAAAGAACCAAACCAGAGTTCCTCTGAATGTGGGTGACAATTGCATGGCCAGCACACTGTGGCAGGACCACACACTGGCAGTGGTACCACCATTCATCCCTACTGTTTGTACTAGCTT